>NDXB01014091.1:4094-40117 GCA_002631895.1 Agapornis roseicollis
TTCTTTCATTACTTTGACCTTTGTATTACCAGCAGGATAATTGCCAGTTACTGTTTTCCTAATTTACTAATTTATATTGAATCAGCTGTACAGTATGAAGGTTTTCCTCTACCCATCCTCCTTTATGTGTGTTTGCTCTTTTAAAAGGCATCAATTTCACTTACAAGGTCAGAACAATTTGGAATGAGGGGCTGATGAATCATTCTCCTCCTACTCCATTTTTTTTCTTTTCTTTTCCTTTTTTCTCTGGTGCTAAGTGCCTGGTTTTGACCCGTAGTCTTTGTGTTAAATGGATTGGAACATTTGCTTCCATTAAACTTAATCTTGAGAACTGCTAAGTGGTTTTTTGTCCTCTGTCTCCTACTGCTGCTTCTGTGCAGTTTAAATTTTGACACAAATTATGAATGTCAGAACAAACCAATGAACTCACCAAATTATTTTTGTATTGAGAATGTTTAAATTGTATTAAGGGGGAGGAAACTGTAGTATACATTTGATTTAACTTTTACCTAAAGTATTCAGTTTTCAAAACAGTAATTATTTCAGAAGTTGCAGGAGTTTTTCTTTTTCTGTTCCAGAATCCTGATTTTAAAATGTTGAAGTGCTTTCTTTTTGTTTTAATTTTCAAAAGTATTTTTAATTGGAAAAAACCCTAAAAAATAAATTTTATCATACTAAGTTTGTTGTTCTTGTTTAATTTCAGTTATGAGTGAAAATTCACAGTACAGATTTTACTTCAGTTTTTTGAAGTTTTTTAAAATTTCTTTGAGGGTGTTATATTTATACTGTCAGTGTCAAAGCTAATGGGTAAATGTGCTGCTTCTACAGGATATCTTCTTGGTGGGCATGTAGTACGTCTTTTCCATGGCCATGATGAGTGTTTGACTATTCCATCTACAGATCAGAATGATTCACAGCAAAAGTAAGTAGTTGTGCAGTGATACATTATTATACATTTCCTTCTTTCAAAAAAATAGACTGTTGATTGTCAGTTGAATTTGAGATTAGATACATTAAACAGTCTTTACAGCTGTTTGTAATTAGGCAGTTACATTGTTACAAGAAGTTGAGGCCTATTGAGCAGAAAATTAGTCATGATTTCTTTTATTGCTGAAATTCAAGTAGCTGATTTCCAATGAGATTTCAGCCTGTTATGTTGTTTATCTTTAATGTGCATTACTGTAAGCAAGCATTAGCAGGGAAGATGGCAATTAAATAAATAATAAAAAAAAGCCTAAATAATATTTTATATATTTTGCACCTTTTTGCAAGTTTTGTGAGCTGTGTAATAGACATAAGACCAACTTTGTACTGTCTCATAGCTGTAGGAGTCATGCTCACGTTATACAAAACGAGATGAATACGTGAAAAAATAACAGCAAAAAGAGCAGGACAAAGAGCTGTAGAAAATTGTCATGTTTATTTCCATCTCTTTGTTTAATCAGTTCTATGCATTCTATTATGTCTATTAAATAAGCTATGTAAGACAACAGTGATAATTTCTCTTTTCATAGAACAGACATTTAATTTTCTGAAGGATTCTGTAGAGAATAGTCCTTAACAACTCACATAGAGAGTATTCTCTTTCAAGAATGTTAAGGTCTTTTATTATAGGTCAAGTGAAAATACAAAGGGTGGACTTACTGAACATCATAAAGACAGGCTTGGCAAAAACTCAGAAAAAGATGGGTGTATTGATAGAATCAAGAAAATGAAAAAAAATGTTACGTGGATGCCGTTGTGAATAAGCAGCAATTCTTTTACTTGCAGTTTCATTACTGTAAAAGCAGGTCACTAATGCTAGTATAGTGTTGCATATAGAAAAGGGTTAGGGAATTTAGGTAATACAGGAATTTAAGAAGTATACAAGGTGAACAGAGATCTATCTATAGCATTCCTTCACTGAAGGAATGGTTGATTTGGGCCAAGGAGAAATGGAGGTCAAATAGAATAGAAATTAATTATTAGTTTTGAGCTGGGGAGGAGTCCTACACAGTTTAAGGAGGATTAAGTTGTACATGTATGTAGCACAAATAAACACAAGAGGATGATCTTCTGAATCTTTTCAGTAGGAAAGTACTTTATGAAACTGGAGGAGCTTGCGTTCGAGCAAGGTCTTTGTGGAGAGTAGAACCCCTGCGAATAAGGTACTGAGATTTTTTTGAACTTTTTTTTACCAGCTCACTATGTTAATAGCAATTTGATTGTTACAGACCCTTAAGGCAGGACATGAGTAATATTCTTGTCCTGTTATATATGTCGTATATTCATGGTAAATAATAAAAAGTAGTCTATCATGATATAGGGGAATGTCAGTATTTTAAGACTTTTTTTGTGTCCCATGTTAAAACCAGTGTTGCCTATGAGATTCGTTTGCCTGAGACATTACTTCTGCCCAAAAGTAAAATGCTTTCCTAGTTTTCACTTGGAATTTCAGTAGCATGGGTGGAAATCAGAACAGTAATATTCCATGTGGATGCTTGTTGTTTTTTGTGGGGTTTTTTTAGATGCGTGTCTCCCTCTTGGATGATTGGTTATCTGTTAACTTGTTGAAAGTGAAATTTCAATATACACAATAAGGTAGGATAGTTCTTTGGAATGTTCTCACTTAGGTTTAATTGGTTTATTTAAACAGTCAAATAAAATAACTGAAATATATAACTGAAATAGTAGTTAATTTACACTTCAGTATTTTTCAGAAACATTTAGGATTTTTTTATGGATACCATAGGTAACACCCTACTAAAGCAGAGAGAGGGTATCAAAACAAGAATATTTAAGCTATACTCCTTCCCAGGGTGTCTTTTGAAAACGTATTAACAATTTTGCATCTGTTATACTGCAGATATTGAAATTGAAAGCAAAAAAGGGGAATGTATATAACACATTCTATTTTCTGAATCTCCTTTTACGCCCAAAATAGAAATACTAGTTTTGTTTATTTCAACAATAATGTTTTGATGTCTCATACATTTAGCTGGAGTGGAAGTAACATCAGGTGGGGACAGCCTTTCCGCCTTCGACATATTACAACAGGAAAGTACTTAGCACTGAGTGAAGATGAAGGACTTGCAATGTCAGACAGAGAAAAGTCGGACACAACATCTACTGCCTTTTGTTTTAGAGTATCAAAGGTAAATAACATCAATGCAAATTTGTTTTAAATGTGGAGGACTCAAATACTAGATCTGTGTTGGTTCAATGACTTTCTAAATGACTTTTAATTTCTAAATTGAAGTAATTGACAGGGATTATGCATTTAAATACAAAGGTATATAACCTGAGTCAAGAGTAACAGAGGTTTCCCTTAGGGAAAAAAGGGATGATGAATAAATTTTAGAGTAAACTAAACAGTTAACAGGCTAAAAAACCAAAATTGAGTACTAATACAATGCAAGATACTGTGGTTTAATATGAATACTTTAATCACTGCAGACCATTTTAGTTGGAATGTCATTAGAATGTTATTCATTCCAGCTCTACCTGTCATAATTGAATTCAACTGAATTCAGTTTGGTTGGACAAAATTCTGCCTTAGCTGTTCTTTGTGCAGTGTGTTGACAGGTGAATTGCAAGGAAAATTTATTCAGTGATTTCTAAGCCATATGTTTTTAAACTGTACTCCTTAGTGAGTTGTTAATTGCATGCTACTAGCTTTTTCATCATTTCCAGCTGTGAAAAACTCCAAGTGAGAGAGAATGAAGAATGATTATGGAGGTAGGCAAACTTAATAACTTTTTTCCAAAAAGTGAAAGGTTTTTACACCAAAGATGATGCAAATTCTTCACATGATTTCATAATATTACTTCTAAATAGTTGCCATAGCTGCTACAGTAGAGTTTTTTATCAAGTATGAGAAGCTAAATGTTCCATGTAATTCTGAATGATCTATGGTCTCTGAAAAGCAGTGGAAAGGAGTCTTTAAAGTTAGGTATATGGTAGGTAAGATCTAGTATTCAGAGTCAAAATCACCAAAAAGGCTAAGGTGCACTCACTAGCAATTAATTATGTAGAAAGCAGTAATGACTGTGTAATGCATTCATCTCTTCTACTGTGTACATAAAATAGTTGTTGATATATGTTTTTATATGAAATGCAAGTTCAACACCTCTTCATCCTAGGATTTCTGCTGTCCTCTATAGGAAAGAGTATTTTTATCTCACAGTACATTATAAACTTGCTTTTTCCTGTGCCAAGAATAAGAACAGTTGTTTATTGTCTGGGCAGGTGAGAGCTGCACAGGTCCATGAGTAGAAATATTAATGTTTCCAAAGTTGAGATGAACAAGCAGTGATAACTCTTCCTGAAGGAAGAAAGGTGGGGTTTTGGAAACAAAAAAACCTCAGATATTTATTTGGACTGTAAGAAGTAAATCAGTCTTAAAACCAACTGCTGACTGTATACATATTGAGAGGAAAAGAACTGTAGAACTGATAGCTAGGCTACATATATGCGAGAGTGATTATCTTAACTTCTGCATATTTGTATACTTGTAAACATACTTGTAAAGCTTTGTTTTCTCTTCTTCATTTTTTCAATGAAGAAATGTTTTCACTTTCCTGGACTTTAATATGGCATGAACTAAGAGGAATTTCAAGATAATTGTCTAAGACCTTCCTATCCAGCTATGTACAAGTCTTTAAAAACAGGGTTCTGGAATATGTGTCTATTTACAGCACTCCAGTTCTTTAGAATCATGGAATAATTCTGATTAGAAAGGAATCTTTCTAAGCCTTGGGAATTCATCTAGTCCAGCCTCCAGGTGGGGTCAACACTGAATTCAGACCAGATTGCTCTGAATATACATTGCTGTGGAGTATCCAAAAGGAAATGAAACATTTCTCCGTTGAAGTATTCTCTCCAGTGTGGAAGCCAGCAAAAGTGGTTTTGTGGAAGAAAAAAAAAAAAAAAAAGAAAAAAAAAAAAAATTATAAGTGATAATCTTTGTTGCTTTATCAGTGAAACCCAGGTGAGGAACTCAGTGTTTGTGGTAGCTAAATATTTGGATTTTACATGAGCTACAGGAAATGAAACAATNTTGTGGAAGAAAAAAAAAAAAAAAGAAAAAAAAAAGAGATTATATGTGCCAGCAGGCAGAGCTATCTGGAGTATTCAGGAGTCTGTAACACATGACTTAAAGCCTTATTTTTCAAGTAGTTGTTACAGAGACCCTTTTGTTGAAAAAAATACATTCATTCTCATCATTGTTACATACCAGTTCAGCAGTTGGTGTGTTCCTTGCATTTCAAAACCTGTGATTGCATTCATGTTGCATTTACTTTCACTGTTGTTTTTTGGTTTTGGGTTGTCATGGTTTAAATCCTATTTCTACTCATCCCCCCTCCCTTCTTCCCTCCTTCCTCCCTGCTCCCAGAAGGATGGGGAGGAGGATCGGAGGAATGTAACTCCCACTGGTTGAGATAAGAACAGTCCAGTAACTAAGGTATAACACAAATCACTACTGCTACCACAAATAATAATAATGATAAGAAAATAACAGGGGAAGAGAGTACAATACCACCTGCCAAAAACGAGCCTGACCAGGAAGTGTGTGCCTGTCCCCATTACCTCCCCGGTCATGACATGCTTTAGTATGGAATACCTCTTTGGCTAGTTTGGCTCAGGTGTCTTGTCCCTGCTTCTTCCCAGCCTCCCCTCCTCCCTGGCAGATCATGAGACTCAAAAAGTCCTTGGTCAGAATAAACATTACTTAGCGACAACTAAAAACATCAGTGTTATCAGGTATGTTCCCAGGCTGAAAGTCAAAACACAAAATTGCATCAGCTACTAAGAAGGAGAAAAAATGACTGCTATTGCTGAACCCAGGACATTGGTTTTTCTTTTTTCTTTCTTTTTGCTGGGCAATGCTGGAAATTGAAACAGATATTTTAAATCATGAAATTCAGATTAGAGTTTTCCCTAATATATCTTTACACAAATAAGAATAGAAGGGAACTTTTAAAAAGCGAAAGAGTATGCTAATGAACCCCCAAAATTATGCCTTTTTTTGGGGTTAATATGGATCTTACTTTCCACAAAGTTTTAAAATGCCAACCTTTATATTTTAAGGCAGTGGTTCCATAATGCCTTGTGACCACAGAGGCAGCAGTTTCCTACAGCAGATGGAATCCTGCTTTGAAATGGGATGTTATTCCAGCACAGTATACTCTGCAGAACCTTGATTCTGCTTATAAATTTCTTGGAGAATAAATACAGTGAAGAACAAGAACCTATCTAATATATAATACTTGTTTATTTTTAAATTATTATAGCCTAGAATTAATATTTGAGATTTCATATTTTATTTTCATGATGGTATATACAATTGACAAAGAAGAAGTTGTTGGTGTAGTCTAAGTAACATTCTGACACATTGAAAAGTCGCAGATGACTCATGCAGAAGGATTTGATATTTTAATATTACTGCCAGCATGTAGCTATCTTAGGGACTCAACATGACATTAGGATGTCGTAATAGTTGAGTAGTAATCATAAAGTTTAAAATTATAGATATTACAGAATCATTTACTTACAATTGTCTCTAGCAGTTCAAGTATTTATTTATAAGTTTATATTTTACAATTATCATTTCCTAGTAAGCACTGCATTTTAAACACAGTATTAAAGCTTTCTTTTCCTACTTATTTTATATGGGGGGAGCATTGAGAAAGTAAATGTTTTTTTTTCCTTGCCTACTGGATTGTAGAAGTGTATACAAAGTTTAATAAGCCCACTAACAAGATAGGTAAATTCAACATATTAGTCCTCTGCTCTTACATTTGTAGAACTTTTCTGTTCCTTACTTTCCTTCTATCACATAGGAAACTTAATTTTCTCATCTTCTACATATTGCCTGTCTTCTATTATATTGCCTTGGGAAATTTGCAAGTTTTCACAGCTTTGCCCTCAAGTTCCTGTGTTCATTTCTTCTTCTGGTTTTGTTTGTTTGGTTGGTTGGTTGGTTGGTTTTCTGTTATTTTTCCTTTGTCATCTTCTAGACCCAAGATGTGATTTGTTTTCTTTGAATTTATTAATTTCCTTCAACTTTATTAATTCATGGCCTGAGGGAGTTAAACTGGGAATAGGTTGTGAAGAGAGAGTTTTGAAGGAGAGTGTTTGGATATTTTGCTGCTAAAATATGTACAAATATCCAGAAAAGAGATTTTTTTTTTTTTTTTGCTTCTCTGCTGATAATCTTTTGCTGATTATACTTCTCAGCTGTTTGAAAATATACCCTGTCTTTACATGCTGCTATCAAATGACTTGGCTGAAATCCTAGACAAACTGGACAGAGTACAGGGAGCAGAACATCATGAAGATGAATTTATGCTGTATTGCTTAAAGGAAAGACAGCCTTCAGGCTCCCAAAATAATTCTAAAGTTTTGTTTCTGAAATTAAAATATCTTGGGGTTTCTTTACTTAGTGTTGTCCAAAAGGGTCAGTATGGCTCAATTTTCTTAAAAGTAACTTGTTGATTTTTCATTGAGATTTTCCTTCATGCTTGATTCTTGATGCAGATGTAATATTTCAGTTATAGGTTGGGCTTAAAAATTGTACTGGATATTCCAGCTGAGCACTGAACAATGTCTCAAAAGAGATTTGAAAGAATCTAATTCCTCTTAAAATATGAATAAATGGAAAAATAAAATACATGGGTTAAAAAACAGTTAAAATTAAAAAAAATTTAAAATCTAAACAGTGCATATTTAAAAAGCTTCATCTTTGCTGGTTGTTGCAATACAGGGGCATTACTCCTGTTGTGTAGAATTCCATGGTTTATCCTGTTCTTGTACAGAAATTAAATGCCAGCTTTTATTTTATCTTTTTAGGAGCTTAAAGAAAAGCAGGACTCCAGTCTTAAACGTGACATTGATGGAATGGGAGTCCCAGAAATAAAGTATGGTGATTCAATCTGTTTTGTCCAACATGTGGCTAGTGCTTTATGGTTGACTTACAAAGCGCAAGATGCTAAATCAGCACGTCTAGGTCCCTTGAAAAGAAAGGTAATGGTTAAGGGTTTTTTTCAGTTACTTGTAAAATGAATGTTAGTTACATAACATTTTCTGTCTGTCCTGTTTTTTACCATTTTACCAATATAGCAATTGTGGGTTTAATTGTTCTGTGCTTTATGGAAAATAGTGTATTGAAAATGGTGTAAATGTTACCTTCTAAAACAATAAACAATGGTGGCTATTAACATAACTATGCAACTGAAGAAAAATTTTGCCAGTAAGAAATGCATCTATTTTTCTTGCCAGAGGAAATCATTAATTTGGGCTCAATTTTTATTTTTGATACTTCAGTAAAATACAGAAATTCCTGAATTGGATGGTGAAAATCATTGTTTTGATAATCTGCACTGTTTAGCAATGTAAACTTATAAGTCATCTTACTTTCATTGGTGTTTTAGATTTTTTAATACAGTATACTGTATGAAATGGTAATTTAACTTGTTACTTAAGAAATGGTCCTAGAAGCTCCTCAAGTTTCTTAAGGGATATCAATGAAAAATTTCATGCCAAAATGTTAGGTATAATTTTGATATTGGCATCAAGAAGGTCTTTGTCTCAGCCTTTTGATTATAAGGTATTAGTATATTCTGAATATAATGTTATATTCTTAAGGATCATGTGGCCTCTTATCTCTTCAAACTATGTTTAAATTTCATTCACTATTAGCAGGTTTAGTACTCCCTTCGCAGAACTGCATCATTGCCAAATGATTCTTTAACTCTGTATACACAGATGTTTTTTCAATTTTAATCTAACATTAGAACATGAAAAAGAAAAAAATTCATTACTGAACATAAGTTGGGATATTTTCTTTAATGGCTTGTATGTACATTACCAGGAGGATACCCATACACAAGCACTGTAATATTAAAAATTAGGTCCTCAGCACACTCCTGACACAGTCTCATTAATTTGTGCAACACACATGGTCATGAGTGTCTCTGTCAGCAATCTTGCTGTCAGAGAAATTCTTTGCATGCCAGTCACTCAGTATTTTCTTGGTAAGATTGTTATTCACACAAGGTTGGCCTCTTCCTTTCCCATGCCAGTGTTAGGTGTGGGATTCTGTTTCCTCAGCAGGTTTAATTTTCCTTCCTGAAAAGGCAGCATGTAGATTCTTCTTCTGTGTTCAAATGAAGAATTTTATACTAGCTTCCTGTAAAGTTTAAGGATTTTTTTCTCCCAGTTTCTGCTCAACAGCAAAGGACTAAAACAACTTCCATAATTGCCTGTCACTTTTATTCTTCTTTCAGACTGTTTCATTCATGTTCAAAGATGCCAAATCTTTTGTTGCTCTCTCACCTGGAGAATTGTCTCTTGTTAAGTGCCTTCAAACATAAGAAAACCCAAACCTTATTGCTTCCTGTAGTTGATATTTCCTTAGAGGCAAGAAATAGTTTTTTATCTTCTGCAAAATAAAGTACTAGACTATAATTTTATGAAGAATTTTTACATCCCTTGGGGTAAAATGATGGGTCCTTCACCATCATTTTGTCAGATTTGCACTTTCAGTCACTGTAATACTTTTCAAGCTGACTGCAAAGGGTCTGGGGTTGGGGGGGAGGGGTGGGGGAGAGGGCTGGGGTTCCAAGTAAAAATTTCTGGTTTTTGGCTTTGGTGTAGTTTTGTGTATCTAGTTATCACACTGTCTTTGCAAGACACAAATATGTAAGAAATTCTGGCTTCATTCATGAGGCTTCTGTTGCATGATTTCTGCCAGAATTTTTATCTGTTGCATCTGTCTCTGAGGTCTTGGTAACCAGGGGTTCAAGACTTTGTCAGGTAGTGATAATGTTTGTATCCCTATCCTATTAAATATTTCTCCACCATCCAGCATGAGCGATGGATACCAGTTTCCAGTTTGAGAGCTTGCTTCTGTGCAAACTGTGAACTCCTGCAAAGCTCCAGAATGCTAGAGCTCAAAGAACAGAGAAACACGTTACATGTTTTGGATTCACACCCTGGAGACCATTGCTCAGGGTGTTGATCAATACCAATGCCCTGCTGTACCTCAAGAAGCAAGGCAGTGCCAAATACCTCTGTATATGCAGGGAGGTGGTTTCTCTGACGAATTGAAGTAGGCAGTGCTGGATGCTTCTGGCCATAATCTACTTATTGGAGTTCTAGATAGCACTTTCCTGTCATTGTGGTGTTTCAGGATGATTTAGTTGAGGTTTGGAGGTTATTTTTTGGTCAGAGAAATAGGGAAGATTAAGTCCTTCTAAAAGACCTCTCATTCCTAGTCTGATGCATACTGAGGGAGAAAACTGCGTATCTGCTATGTGTGAAGATTTAGTTACTTTGCAAAGGTGTTATAGCTTTAATGTCCTATCTGTCATTTTTTTTCATTCCTGTACCATTCCTGTAGCTCCAAAATCTGGGAGCCTGAGGAAAGACTATCTGATTTTCAAATGTTTTCTTACTAGTTTTGTGATGGGAAGAACAGTTCTTTAGTTATTGTTTAGTTAAGGGACCCCTGGGTACTTTTTTGTGTGATATTTAAGCTGATGAAGTCATCCACAGTATGACTCTATACAAAGTACTTGAACAAAAAGCAAAGATGACAAATTTGTAAACTAGTCTTCTTAAAGATAATATTATCAATATACTTGTTCAGAAATGTCTTCCTAGTCTTCTCTATCATATTTGTGTGGATTTTGGAGTCCTGAGAAACTCACGGGGTGAGAAGTCGGGCAGCAAATTTTTACCATCTCAGAGTTAAAAAAAATACGTTAGTGGAGGATTCAATAGATTACATATTGGGCAAAGAAACAGGATAACTCACATTTAATTCTTACAAAAAAGCTGTAATATTTTAATGACTTGTTTTTATGCTAGCTTTTGGTGAAATTCTGCTTTTATTTAAGGAGAAAAATTAAAGCTCACTAAAGTATCTCTGTGATTGCTTGGGTTTCATATGATGTTCACATATGGTTCTGATAAGAATCAAACATAATGTGCAGAGAATAGTTAAATGGTTCATAAGTTACTCACAAATGTGGTTGCTCCTTTAGCTGCATTGCAATTTTTATAATGTTTGTTGTTTCTGCTTGATTTTCTTGTCAGTAGTCTTTTCATGCATGAATCTTTAGTAAAGTATGCTTAAGACAGTGAAGATCCTTTTTACCTGACAGCCAGAATATAGAAAGAATGACAGTTTTTGTTTCAGTTGGAAAATATTTGATAAGTATGTTTAATGAATTATAAGAGACTAAAGGCACATTAAAACATGTCTCTGAATAACTTTTATGTGAGACTGACAGATTTGTAATTAGTTAATAAACAAGTATCCAGATAAAGTGATTAACAGGTAGCAACTCAGCATGTATGCTGTTACTGTTTTCAGTGCGATATTGAACTAAGTTACAAAATACTGAAAAGCACACAAGTTATTAACGTAACTATTGTGATAATTACTGATTTTTAATAGGTTATATTACACCAAGAAGGCCATATGGATGATGGTCTAACTTTACAAAGATGTCAGCATGAGGAATCCCAGGCTGCTCGAATCATTCGCAATACTACAAGCTTATTCAGCCAGTTTATAAGGTAGTTGTTGCTATCTTTTATAATATCTTTTTTATACTTGGCTTTTGAAGTATTCTGAAATTATAAGAAATACTCTAACAGAATCCTCATTTCCTGCTTTCAAGTATTTGTAGTTAAAAATTATTAGTCATATATTTTTACTGACTTAATTTTGCAATTTTGGTGAGTAATGCCATTAAATAGATAACACATCTTATTTAAGTTTATTTATGTGAAGCCAGAACAAACTGGATCACAATCCAGATTAAAGAAAACATGCTAATAGATTTTAGTGTTACTCCATTAGTAAGTATTCCATAGTAGCTAGAACTTCACAGTATTCATAAAACAATTCTTTTTCCTTTTATGAGTGTGAAAGTTCCATGTTTACTTCACTGTAGCTCTTTCATAGGATATGTTTTTGGCAAATTTTATGGTAAAATAAAATTCTGTATCAGTGCATATTCATTTATAGTTGTTGAGATCAACAGATGAGTATGTATACACAGTGAAATTGGTAATAATGTATACAGTACTGAAGAAACTGCTTTTTCATAGTGCTTGGCAGAAGTTTTATTAATATGATCAAATGACCATTCTTGTATTACTGCCTAATAGAATTAAAATAAAGAAAAATGAGTTCATAATGAAGACTTTGCTTTCAGTGAACCCACCATTGAAAACATTGCTTCTTCAGTATGCCAGTAGTATACACTACTCCTTTGTATTTCTTGTGCTGAGGATATAAAACCAGAACCACTTCTGCCAGCAATCAGATCCTCCTAGATTAAATTATTTCTAATAGTGGGTCAGACTCTGAAAAATTGGATTGTCACTCAAGACTGAGCAAATGCTGGGACAGGAAAGAGACATGCACCTGGTCCCACAGCTGGTATCAATATAGGCTGGGGTATGAAGGGATTGAGAGTACCTCTGAGGAGAAGGACTTGAGGGTACTGGTGGATAAAAGATTGAATATGAGATGGCAATGTATGCTTGCACCCCAGAGGGCCAATCTTGGCCCGCATCCAAAGAAGTATGGTCAGAAGTTCAAAACAGGTGATTCTACCCCTCTGCTCTGGTGAGACCTTACCTGGAGTACTGTGTCCAACTCTGGAGTCCTCAGTACAGGAAAGATACAGACCTATTGGAGTGTATCCAGAGGAGGAACACAAAAATGATCAGAGGGATGGAGCATGTCTCCTGTGAGGAAGGGCCTAGAGTTGGGGAGAAGACTCCAGGAGATCTTATTGCAGCTTTTTGGTACTTAAAAAGGGCATATAAAAAAGATGGGGAGATATTTTTAGCAGGGCCGGTTGTGATAGGATGAGGGGCAATGGTTTTAAACTAAAAGAGGGGGGTTTCAGGCTGGACATGAAGAAGATTTTTGTTTTTACAATGAGGGTAGTAAAATACTGAGACAGGTTGCCCAGAGAGGTGATATATGCTCCAGTCCTGGAGGCATTCAAGGCCAGGTTGAATGTAGTTCTGAGCAACATGTCCCTGCTTATTGCATGGGGGTTGGACTAGATGACCTTTAAAAGTCCCTTCCAACCCAAAATGTTCTATGATTTCATGATTCTATGGTTCATTATGCTACTGATAACTGGGACTCCTTGGAATGCTTTATAGTTTTAAATACACCCTTCTTTATTTACTATATAGAGTTGATACAGTAGACATAATTAAAAGTTAGAATTACCTGTTACTTTTGTGGTTTTTGTCTAGAAGACTGAGGGTGTACAGCCTCAATAACTGTGACTATTTTAGTCTATCTACACATTATGCCTATATTATCAATAGGATTTAAAACTATCTAAATAAAATTAGTTATTTAAGAAAGGACTTTGGTAGATCTTTCATCTCTGTTTCGTCTTTATTTTTTTTATCTCCATTTATTTTAGTCATTCTGTCTCTTCACATCAGTTCAGAAAGGGAAATGTGATTCCACTTCAGGAAGTGGAAGCAGAATCTGAGCGCTGGACACCTAGACAATAGATATTTGAATGATTTGCAATTCAGATCAGGTGTTGATCATATACATATTTCGTGTGTTAAACAAGACTTGCTTTAGATGCCAACAGAAAATAGGCTGTTACATGATACTGTAAATTACAGTGGGAAAATTAATAATGCTGCCAGTCTTTCTCATTGTTTTCCATAGTGGAAACAACAGAACATTATCAACCACTGCCCTGCCTGTTGAGGAGATGGCTCAGACTCTGCAAGACCTGATTACTTACTTTAAGCTTCCCGAAGAAGACCTGGAACATGAAGATAAGCAAAACAAGCTTCGGTCACTCAAAAACAGACAAAATCTGTTCAAAGAAGAGGTACAGAGAGAGGAATTGTTACATTATTTTAATTTTTACATTATTTTAATTTTAAGTGTATTGTGTCACAAACATTCAGAAGAACCTAAATATTATTCTCTAGATGTATGTATATGAGTTATAATGCAAAATTCTGTAGCTGGTTATATACAATTGATATAATATATATATTACCTATAATAGACTAATGAGGTATGATAACTTGCTGTTGCATATATTTTGCTTCACACTTGCCATAGGCCACAAGCTCTCTCGTAAGATTTGGTCTTATTACTTCTGAGCACCTTTCAACAGATATCATTTTTAAAAGAAACCATTATGACAAGAAGTTTCTTTTTCTGTCTATGAAGATTTACCTTCTGCATACTCCAAACAAATACTAAAAAGATAGATGTTATTTCTGATGTAAAGATTTTATGTAAAAACCTGTCTGTTCAAAAAATTTATAAAAGGCTTTATTGTCTTCATTGATTGCTTACTTTCTATAATGCTTAGCTGAGTAAGAAAGCATGTAGAATCATTTTCTAAAATAGACGATTCTATGATATTGAGAAATACATATTCAAATCCTGTATGCAGAGTTATTTGTTTCCTTTTTTTTTGTTTGTGTTTTTTTGTTGTTGTTTTTTTTTTTTTTTTTTTTTTTTTTTTTTTTTTTTTTTTTTTTTTTTTTTTTTTTTTTTTTTTTTTTTTAATCTAAGATTATCCAACTTTTAAATGTGTGCAGGAAGAAATCTTTTAAAAGGAAAACAACAACAAATGCTCATTTATGTATAGTTCACTTTCCTTTCTGTCATATGTGTTTAGGGAATGCTGGCAATAGTTTTGAATTGCATTGATCGCTTAAATGACTACAACAGCGCAGCTCATTTTGCAGGATTTGCAAGAGAAGAACATGGTACAGCATGGAAAGAAATTTTGAATCTACTTTACAAATTGTTAGGTAAGGTCTTCAATAGTCTACTAATGCAAAAAGCAGAATATGTATTCTTATATAGAACTTCCTTCTTCACCACCAAAGAATACTTCAAGTGTTATTCATGCTGTCATGTAAATTACAGAATTTCTTCCATATACTTACTGATAATTATTGCAGAAAATAGAGTTTCTTGAGCAATGATACAGAAATAAAATAAATCTCAGCTAGGAAAATGATTGGTGAAGACTGCAAGTGTGGTGTTTTGGTTTGGTTGGTTGGTTTTAATTTAAATGTACCTGTGGTATGCAAATAGGTGTGAATTACTATTTTAAAAAGCAGACAAACTAGAAAGCTGTCTTTGAAGCTGAAGAGAAACCTAAAAAATATTAGTTGGAACTTGCAGGTCTACTGAATCTGTTTTTCACCTGAGGCCTAGATTTCAATATTAATACAAATAATTATATAAATCAAATTAAAAGAATTTTTTTCAATTTCAACACCATATTTCCAAGAGCAAACTGCTTCTGTCTTGTAGTAGGGTCAAAATTATACAGTAGATGTATATATGTATTTCTTCAAACCATTGATTTGATACCCAAGTTGCATAATTCCTTATATAGAAGAATCTTGTCTTCTGATGGAGTTTAAATACATTCGGATTTCATTATAAAGAAAATTTGTCCTGAACCATAGTAAAATATGCAAATTGAAAGAAAAAGAATAAAACAAACTAGGGTGTGTACTTTGAAGGGTAAGGTTATTCACATAGCACAGACATGCAAATGGTTCTGGTGGAATCTTCTCATTGCTTTAGAAAGTAATGAGATACCAATGCCTTACTACAGTCTTATGAATTTAAAGAAAAGCAGAATGAAAAAGCTCTCTTTAGTAATATTTACGCCTTTTCAGTTTTTGTCTTGATTTTCTTCTAAAGGTTCATCTTGAACACACGTTTTCTGATGTAATAAATATTAAGTTAATGTTACATAATAAAAATCCTTGACAATTGTAAACAAAAGCTTTTTTTTTTAATAAGTAATGACTTTTTTAACTTGAATGATGGTGAACTTTCAAAATGCAGTCAAATAACATTATATTCTGTGCTGCTGAAGACTGAAAGCTACCCATGCTGTAACATGTTTTAATCACAAAGTAGAGCTAAAGAGCAGTAAACCCAACCTGTACTTGAGCTTAAGCTTCTGCATATGATCTCCTCACTCATTGGCAGGAAGAAACAGAAAAGGTATTTCAGCCTCTTGATCATGTCGGTGCTTGACATTTGCTTTAAACAAGGCTGGTAGATAGTTTCTATTTAACAATAAAATAAAACATAAATAAAACAGTTTTTTTCCTTTAAATTCTTGTTTATCCGGAAAACACCTGTCAGCTTCAAAACCAGCATACTCCTCAGAAGTTATGTCGGTGGCTGATATTATTACCTTCACATATATGTATATAGGATTTGCCTGCTTATTATTTTGTTAAGTTGTTATAAAAATTGTATTAAAATATGGCAGAGGGGTTGGAACTAGATGATCTTAAGGTCCCTTCCAACCCTAACTATTCTATGATTCTATGATATATGATTAATATTGGTGACTTAAAGAGGAAATATCCTGTTATAACCTTGTACCTTGTGTTTTTTTCCCAGCTGCTCTTATTCGTGGCAACAGAAACAATTGTACCCAGTTTTCCAGTAACCTTGATTGGCTAATAAGTAAATTGGACCGATTAGAATCTTCCTCAGGTGAGATGCATTTAAATCAATATAAATTAATTATCAGTACACTGCACCCAGCTTTCTTACATTATATATGTTAGGGCAATTTTCCTTGAAACAGCATATGTTAGATATCAAATGCTATTTTTTTTTTTTTTTTTAAGCAAAGCATTGCAGATACTTTTTTACTTATCAAGCTTTTTGATTGTGTCCAGTTGTACAGATGATTTAATAACAACATTATTTCTGTGGCCTTCATATAGGTATTTTGGAAGTGTTGCACTGTATCTTGATTGAAAGCCCAGAAGCTTTAAATATAATAGCTGAGGATCACATCAAATCCATTATTTCATTGTTGGATAAGCATGGGCGCAATTACAAGGTATGTTTGGAAAAACTGAGGATGTATTGATAACCTTACAATGATTTACAGAAAAAAAAGACCCAAACAAAAACCCTAAAACCCAAAACCAAACCAACCAAACAAAAAACAAGCAAAAAACCAAGCAAACAAAAAACCCTACCAAAAACCAACCAAACAAAAAAATAAGCCCAAAAACCCAACCTATAAAACCAAAACCAAACAAAAAAACCAAAAAACCCCAACCGACCAACCAACCAACAAACTAAAACAAAAAACCACCCAAATAAACAAAAATCCCAACCCCCTAAATTACATGAGTCTCAAACTTTTAAAGGAATGAATAACCTTTAAGTGCATCTGCAAAATTGCTTTGTTGAGATTACAAAAATGTGTAATATGCAATTACTTTTCAGTTCCAAATACAATAGGTAAGAAAAGCATAGTTGAGAATTACTGACATTATGAACTTTGGATTTGCTGAGAAAATGAAGCATTCTGGTGGCTGTAAGCATGTGGACAGAGTAGCTTGGTTTTTGATGCAGGGTCTGCGTTGTTGTAGCAGCAGACAGAACTGAATCCTGCAAACTCATTCCTAACTTGAGTAATAATAATAGTAGCAGAAAAGAACAAAATAAAGTGAGAAATTGGAAAAATAATTCAAATATCTGAAAACACAGGTGTTCAGAAGAAAGAAAAAACCCAGAGTTATACCAGAAGAAATAATGGTGGAAAGTAATTTAGACATCAATGTGCAATTTAATATGACAGAAGAAGGTGAACAGAGTTTCTGGCTGCAAGCAGGATGACATCACAACACAGAGGAGGATATAGTTTTATGTGTGATTTTCTGATGTGAGTTTCCTTCCTCAATTCAAATTTTATTTGAAAAACTTATAACCTGGAGGAAGAATAAAAAACATTTTAGTGAGGTGAAATTACTGATAGGAAAAGGTAATATAGAGAACCTAACCAACTATAGATATGGAAAAGAAGTATTTTTAAGCATGGTTAAGGGGTACAAACTGATAAAAGCAGGCATAAGGAAAAGGTTGAAATTACAGTGGGAAATTTAGGTTACTGTTTTAGCTGTTAGCAAGATTATTGTGCCATGCCAGTCACCTGCAAAGAGAACTTTTCAGCTGAGCATCTTAATGTAGACTTCATAGTGAGAACTTAAAGTAGAAAAAGGAAATGTACACAGGAGAAGAATTAGACTTGCTAATGTATTTGTGCATTTCCATTTGTTATATACTTGACTAAGCATCATTAAGTAATGTGAATTAATTACTGTATTTGTAACTCCAGAAACTGTATATCTTGTTCTCCTACTAGATTAGAAATTCTGTTGTGATTTAGGAAGTAAGAGACAGTAATATTATTAACCAAAATTGGTTTGGAAATTATTGATTTGAAAGATTTTTAAAATGAAAAGCCTTGTGTCAGAAATACAGTCAATGAGGGCATGCAGATTATTAAACAGTTTATATTCAAGGTTACTGATGATAATTAATGTTATTAAGATGCTTTCCAGCTGACTACTGGTCAGAGTTTCTGGGTTATTTAAGTTACTACCTCTATCCGTCTGCTAGAGGTTTCTGCCCAGGAACAGAGACGATAGAAAATAAAATGCATGGTCCTAAGCCATAGCAAAGTTCACAGTATATTTGCTTATGCTGTTGTTGAGGGTGTTTTTCTGCTCTTTGCATTGTAAAGGAGTTTCTAAGATGGTAATCAGCAGTGTGAAAGTAGCTCACTGTCTTGGAGATAGTCTATAAGAGTTTAGACCATTTGAGCTCATTGCTTTAATGATTGCTTGTCTGAGCTCAACTGCATCTTTTTTTTTTTTTTTTGGGAAAGTGTGCAGCTTCCTCCCTCAGCTTTAAACAGCACTATGTTACTGTGTTTCCCCTTCCAAAACTTTTTGCTTCAGTAATCTGTGGGAGAACTATGTCAATCTCTTTCACTTTTCAGATTTGGGGGAGGGGGGCAGGGAGGAGAGGGGGAAGGCAAGCTGAAATTTTAGAATAAGATCTCTCTGAAATTCTGTTTTGCTTTATAACAAATTCTTTTAAATGTTTTTAATTTTAAGAATAAATGGATTACTTCTTGTATTGAAAATGTGCTTTCAGAACAGATTCATAAGAAGTCTGAGAATTGCATTTGACACTTATCCTCTAATTTTGCCAGAAAGTTTCTTGGGCTGCAGTAAATTTCTCAAATTTCATTTTACATTTCAACTTTTTAATGAGATACAATTAAAAAAAGTATTAAAGAGTTGGCATGCAGCTGTTCTAGCTTTGCTTTTTTCCTAATCAAAATTGGAATAAGGAATCTTGAAGGAAGGGGTTTTGGGTCATTTTACAAACTTTTTGTTCTGAATTTGTGTTCCATCTATGTTTGATATCTTCTTTTGTTAGTACAGACTACACCTGGTCCCTATATGTGAAAAGTCTTTAGAAAGCAATAATGGTAATGTGTAATATATTCCTTCCTTTAGGTCTATTCTGACTGTAAATTAACCAGACAACTTAATAATAGTATATGCCTTTACCTGAGTTTCTTCTGATATATATTTTTGTTAAGGTTCTCGATGTGCTTTGCTCTCTCTGTGTCTGTAATGGAGTTGCAGTTCGTGCCAATCAAAATCTGATTTGTGACAATCTACTGCCTAGAAGAGACTTACTCTTGCAAACACGCTTGATTAATGATGTGACAAGGTATAGTGATATCTTTTATTGTTATATTAAAAAAAAATGGAACTTATGTGTCTTCAATAATTAATTGAAGAAAAAACTGTAACTGAAGAGATCTTCCACAGCTTTCAATATTGAGACATACACCTTAGGAATTATTTAAGTATTAACTTCTGAAAAACAAATGGCATATGTCATGGAAACTGTGCTCAAATAGAAATTGCTAATTTTTATTAATGTCTGTTCTGAAATGAAAGTTGTTTTTTTCTCATTCCAAACCGGACATGTTTTTACCTAATAGTTATTAGGGAGAATGTAAACATAATGTGAAGTACTTGTGTGTTTTAAGAGGGATTTGATTTCCCTACAACCTCACTCTGGTTTTTGATTTTAGGAAATGATCTTGTTATTCCTCTTTTGACTATAAGTTTTTCAAAGCATGAAGCCTATACCTTAAAGATGATTCTACAGCAGCTTTGTAAAGTTATAAAATGGCTCACTGTTTTAAATATTATAAGCAAAATGTGGACATCTATACTCTTACATATCTGCAAAGTAAATTTGACTATTATACAGCAGTATAATTCATATGTTGCATTTTATGTTTACACTAACTGATTTCCATTTTCTTTCTTAGCATAAGGCCAAATATATTTTTGGGTGTTGCTGAGGGCTCTGCACAATACAAGAAGTGGTACTTTGAGTTAATAATTGATCAGGTTGATCCATTCTTAACGGCAGAACCCACACATTTACGAGTTGGATGGGCCTCTACTTCAGGTTATGCCCCCTATCCTGGAGGTGGTGAAGGATGGGGAGGCAATGGTGTTGGTGATGATCTGTACTCTTATGGTTTTGATGGCCTTCATCTGTGGTCTGGTAGGTACTTTGTTCACTTCTGCTTATTCTTACATTTAGGAGTTACCTACCTTTGCCATCAGTATTTGTTTGTACATAGCATGCTTCTTTATAGTGAGCTACATTCAGAACTCTAGGATATGGCAAAATTATTTAGAATTTCAGGTCAGATTTTGGTCAATATTGAATTATACTAATTAGGCTTTTAAGCAGATAGCTTCTGTTTTCATGATTTTGATCAAAAAAAGGTGTTTTCCAGATCTAGATGAATACTTACTGAAGTCTATCTGTTAAAAAATAATATCTTGATCTCAGACAGATTAATCATATATGCATGTTAATATACATTTGTATTATTCCTTCCCCTGAGTATGTACAAGTGAAGTAAATTGCCATTATTATCCTCACATCTGTTGATAAATTTAATAAATTGAATAAATTGAGTCTAAGTGTTGATGGGTTTTGGCAACTAGAAGTAAGAATTGCTATGCTGTTACCAACCTCTGTTGGTTTTGAAGCATAAATTTGTGTGGTGTGATATCAAAATGAAAACCTGCAGTTGCTATGCTGTTTGAAAATATATTTTTTATATAATCTAAAATATGCTTAGCAGAAAAATTAGAATTTTTCTAAGTGTGTCTAGTTATCCAAGAGACAGTCAATTAGTATTGCAGTGAAGTGCTTACGTTTGCAGCTTATAAAGAAGGGATTTAATGGATGCCAGCAAATGTGTATCTTGTGGTCACTTAAGCATCAGTGATGGTAAACTTGTGGTCTTATTAGCCATTAGTGGGTTGAGTTAACAAAAATGTGGGTGTCACTGCCTATGAACTCTATATT
Source organism: Agapornis roseicollis (assembly GCA_002631895.1). Taxonomy (NCBI): domain Eukaryota; kingdom Metazoa; phylum Chordata; class Aves; order Psittaciformes; family Psittacidae; genus Agapornis; species Agapornis roseicollis. The sequence goes on from NDXB01014091.1 coordinate 25,366, forward strand.
TGAGTAAAGAGCTCTAGAAGAATAAAAGGAGTTTACAGGAGGGCTCATCTGAAGTGTTGCAGTTCAAATAATTTTTGTAGTAATGAGCGTATTACAAGGAATAACCACTGAGGATAAAGGAGAAATCAGGAGAATCTGCTTTGGAGAAGAATTAGTGAGAGCTCTCTGGGGTGCACAGTTAGCTTGAAAGTGGCTTTGAGCAAGGCTGTTGGGTTTTTTACATGGTTACCCCTCACCCAATACTATATCCAGGGAACAGGAACTAGAAAGGGAAAGCTGTTTGTTTTTATAAACAGACAGCTTTGTCACAACTGCATACTTTTTGACCATGTCAATATATGTAGCTGTAGAAAAAAACAGCAAAGTGTTTTGGCAAATTGTAAGAATCAAATAGTATCACAGGAAATGCTGATGGCTGGTTTTGCTTTCTTAAAGTTCCTAAATACTCTCTAAATCAGGAACATTGCAGAGAAAAAATAATGCACAAAACTATAAAACAAAATATTTAGGTAATTAGCTACATACCCTTAATTGCATCATCTGATATTTTTGTAATATGCTTAATTGAACTATTAATAAGGAATGAATGAGGGTGAAAAGCAGTAGGAAGCTAAACAGGTGCTAAAATTTCTAGATTTTACATATGTATTATATTTACATAAATATTTAAAACAGAGGTCTGGCAATTAGGTTTGTGCCTAAAATGTATAATGGTCTGTCTTCATTGGTAAATGTCTTTTGTTCATATAGATTTTCTTTTTTTTTAAGAATATAAAGGATTGCTTTCTATTAACATGGTATTAATATGATCTCAAGTTGTATTTTCTTTTGCTTACATCCTTGTTAATCGTAAATTCTTTGAGACCAAATTTTATTGGCTGGATCTCTGCCTCGAGCTAGAATTGAATTGAAAACCGAGTTAATTTTCCAGAATAAGATGTGGATATTTTTTTTTTTTTTTCCCAAAGTTACACAATTCTGCCTACATTTTTTCTCTGAAATATTCAAACACTTGGAAGTGTAACATTTTGTTATAAAGGACATTTTGTAACAACCTTTTTCACCAGGAATTTAGCTTTCTGCATTTCCTGTGAAAGTTTTTTAAAGTTTGCTCAGAAGACTTGGAAAAAACTTCAGTATAGCACACTCTGTAGGTCTGTCCATATTTAATGGGTTTGTTTCTTGAGTGTGCAGCATTTAGAAGTTTGGGGGGAAAAAACAGACATTATTTTATTCTTTCTCTGTACAATATTTAATGATAAAGTAGCATGTATTTTTCCTTCCAGATCTCTCCTGCGTATACAGTAAATTATGGTTATTTTTTAAATTGATCTGTGGCTTGTGCTGTTATTTACTGTACACTATTCAAGGCATGTAGGCAAAATCATTTATTTCCCCATATTTTTAGTGCCTTGAATTGCCATATACAGATAATTTATCTTTAATTGTTCAGAAAAGAATATGCAGGCCATGAAGTTAAAAGGTGTGTTGTAAATGCAGTGTACATAACTATGCTGAATTTGATTTTTATGTCCTTAATTCTAACTTTTCCTAATTTGACTTTCAATTATATTAGCATTGTTCTAGCACAGGACTTTGTATATAAAATATCTCTTTTTTTTTCAGCACTAAACAATTCCCAAATGATAGAAACAATGATTTTTGGGAGTAGGTTGGGAGACATCTGTAATATACTCCATTAGAAAAGGGTGCATAAATCATTAATAAAAAAATAAACTGTAACTGAATATTAGAAATACAGTGCTGGAAGGTCTCTTAAAGCTCATATTGGGCAGTAAGGTAAAATTCAGAGTATTTAAACTGTCCTGAAACATTGACTTGATTTGTTCATAAGAAGTTCCAAACACAGTGATTTGGAATAGTGCATAACTGCTTAGTTAGGCTTGCTTTACACTTTAAATACAATATTTTCAATGGAATTTTTTTGAAAGGAATTCCAAAGAGATATTCCTTAACTAAAAAAATTATCATACTCAAGTGCAATTGAAAAACTGCAGTTTTATGTAAATGTGTATAGTTATATTACTTCAGATGTATTCTCTCTAATTATCATTATTATTATTGCTGAGTGCTGTTAATGGCAGTCTGATTCCACCTTCCCAAGTAGGGAAAATGAAACTCCCTCTGTTTAGTGAATGGCTTGTAGCTGAAAAAGAAAACCTGGTCCACTAAATTATTAATCTTTTTTTTTTTTGATAACTCCATATAATATTCTGCCTCTTGATACTGTATACCTGGGTATTGGTTATAATCACAGCTCCAGTTAGAATTATAGAAGCATTAGAATTATTTGAGTTGGAAGGGATCTCTAAAGATCTTCTAGTCCAACCCTTGTGCTGTGAGCAGGGACACATTCCACTAGACTAGGATACTCAAAGCTCCATCCAACCTGACCTTGAACAGTTCCAGTGACATGGCTTCCATAACTTCTCTGGGAATCCTTTCCCAGTGTCTCACCACTGAATATTCACGGATATGTGACTCTGATACTTCACTAATAACAACAACAACAAAAGGATATATCAATGTTAGCTTTATACAGAGCACATCATTTACTATTCCTCAGTACTCTTCCACCAGGCTACTGTGTGAACTTATGTGATTTGAGCTGAGCACGTCCTGTCTTGTGAATAGTGTCAGAGGGCTCAGTTTATGCACTTTTCTGCTCTATATCAGTTTGAAGAATGACTCATTGTCTCTAAAAGCAGAATCATTCATAAAACCGATGAAGGTAAGATTATGTCTACATGACTACAAACATAAAACTTGATGGTTTTGTGGAAATAATTTAAACCCATGAGAGTCTGGCTAAAGCTTCTGATTACTAAATACTTTTATTTTAGGTCGAGTACCCAGAGCTGTAGCATCTGTCAATCAGCATTTACTAGCATCTGATGATGTGGTTAGCTGCTGCTTGGATTTAGGTGTACCCAGCATTTCATTTCGCATTAATGGACAGCCTGTACAAGGAATGTTTGAGAACTTCAATATAGAAGGTTTTTTCTTCCCTGTTGTAAGCTTATCAGCAGGTGTAAAGTAAGTAAAACTTAATTTACTTCTTTGCTGTCTTTTCAGACAAAATATCATCAGGGAGACAGGAAACTACTGACTTCTTCAGTGATGACTTCATTTAAGGGTGAAATGTCAGTCTGTTACCAATTTGACCAAGTCACAGAGTCTGAAAATTACTATTTTATTTGGTGACCTATGGGAAATTGATTTTGTCTCATTCCAATTATCAGTGAAAAAAACCCCCACATTGGGAACACAGCACCACATTTGGCCTAATTAAATTCTCACTGGCTTTCTCAGCAAGAAATAAAATACTTGAGTCATCATGAAAACTGATACTTTATTCACAGTAGGAAACACAAAGGACTGATGAGAAGCAGTTTTGGAATCTTGTTACTAATATTGCCCATTTGTACCTGTTTTACAGCTAAAATACTGAGATTAGAATTTACCATTTTCAAGCTTTGATTTTTCTCTAATTCATTCAGAAAACCTTCTGCAAATGTGAATCTTCTTAAATGACTAAAATACTTGTGTTAAAATTAGACAGTTCATCTTAGAGCATCTTCTTATTTCTAGTATTGACGGGTAACAATTTTAGGAAGAAAAAGCGTAAGAATAAGTAAAGAAAATTCAATAAGAATGGTTGAGTTTTTTGTCTTTTGTAGGCTGAGCATGATTTCTGCCCAAAATCTTGGAGAAGTATGAAAATTTTTTACTATGAAAAGATGTTAATAATCTAGATGTCTGTAGCTGCCAGAAACTACCAAACTTAGAAGAAATAATCAGGAGCTGAGTAAGAGATTGTGGTGAAGGAGTGAAAAAATGCAAAGGGCTGACCTTTATTTAAAGGAGTGTTTCTCTTATAAATGGTAATTTTTTTTGAGAAATAAAGGTTTGATATGGCTAGAATAGCCAGTATACAGTGAAAGAGAAATCAGGTTATAACTAGTTTATATATTTAGCAATTGGAAAAAAAAAAATATAATCTTTTTTTCTCTGAGGTAAAGTAAATCAAATAATTGGTTGTCTTTGAGCTTTTCCTTCTATTACCAATACATAAGTACTTTGAGCATCTCATGCTTAAGAGAACCTACCAGGTGAGAATACTAACAGAGACCAAACAGAATAAAAGAGGCTGGGGAAGGGCTTAATAAATCAATTTTCATTTATTCTCTGCAAGTGTCCTTACTATGCAGCTGCATTTGTACAAGGGCTTTTGAAAATGTTCATTACCTTTTTCTGTAAAAAATATGTCTGAACTTGTGTAATTATTTTTCTTCATTCTTATTTGATGTTTGTGTATTTTGTGAGAACATTTTCCCTTGTAATTAATAGTAGCAGATGTCAGTAGCAGGTTATAATGTTATCTTCTGTGTCTGAAACAGTGGATGGGGGTAGGTGATGGTGTTACTGATGTGTTAAACTGAATGCTTGGTAACACTTTGGTGTTTATCAGCACTTGAAATATGTAAGTATATTTGTAAATGCTGTTAAAATAAATGTTTAATTTTCTTAACTATTTATTTATGATGGCAGTATATGTTGACTATTTAAGAGTATAATTTGTTGGTTTGAAATTTCACAGAGTTCGTTTCTTGTTTGGTGGGCGTCATGGAGAGTTTAAATTTCTGCCTCCTGCTGGCTATGCTCCTTGTTATGAAGCACTGCTTCCAAAAGAGAAGATGAAACTGGAACCAGTGAAAGAATATAAGAGAGATTCTGATGGAGTGAGGGATTTGCTGGGTACAACACAATTCCTCTCCCAAGCTTCGTTTATCCCTTGTCCAATAGACACCAGTCAGGTATGTTAAATATGCAATAACAGGATTTTAAAATATGTCTTAACAAAATTTAAATCAAAAATATGAAATCTAAGCTTGCTTGCCCCCTTTCTAAGCAATTCTTTGTTTGTGTGTTGTGGTGTATTTAACTGCAGTAGTTGAACTTGTACCTAAGAGGTTCGTAACTAGAACCTTTTCTTATTTGTGGAATTGTTATGCTTTTTTTTTTTATAGATTGCACTTCCTTTTCATCTTGAAAAGATCAGGGACAAACTAGCTGAAAATATTCATGAACTATGGGGAATGAATAAAATAGAATTGGGATGGACATATGGCAAGGTATGTTTTGGATGTCCTGTGTGGGTATAGTCACCTGTATTAGGTTGTCTCCTACTAGAAAACCTGGACTTGAAAGTTGAATGGAGTATTTCATGGTGGTCTATATGTTACTGACAAAATATGAACATGTAAGCTAGCAGGAGACAGTGATATTAACTAGTGATTAGAAGGCAAATATAGATTATAAATAAGGTACATATTTTAGCACCAATTAACCATTTGAAAAAAATATCTTTATTGAGAACCATCCTAGCTATACCAAGATGGAATTCTACTAAAAGTCATATGAACAGTGAGTAAAGCCTCAACTACCTTTTTGGTTACTCTAGCGTTGGGGATCAAAGTGATAACAAGCAAAAAGTCCGTTGTGGAAATTCACTTGTGTTGATAATAGAGGCAGGGTTTTGGTGACTTTACTAAACATTCAAATTCCTCAAAGCTCAGGTTTCTTACTTAACTAGTTACAGTTAGAGCTTATCATTATGACAGTCCTTTATAATATGGTATCACCTAACAGCTTGAAGAGAATAAAGCCATATAGTCAAAATCATTTAAATGCATATGACAAGGCATTCCCTTCCCATGGATGTCACCAAATAAAAAAAAAAAAAAAAAGGTTAGGCCAAGAATATTAAATTCAGAATATTATATTAAATTCAACAATTAAAATCGGTATATAAAACTATGCAGAACACATGAAATAACTGTTTTTTCTGATGTTACTGGTTATGAAGGAGCATTATGAAGTGCATTTTAAATGAATCATGGGAAAGTTCATTTAGATAATGATGGTTAACTATCAATGAGCAATATAAATGATATTATTTACAAAGTCCTCATAATTGCAAAATATAACTTATTTTTTAATGTAATTCTGGCTTCAATCTGGTATAATAGAAGTACTCTTTTCTGTTGCTTTGTTGCAGATACGGGATGATAATAAAAGACATCATCCTTGTCTTGTGGAATTCTCAAAATTACCTGAGACAGAGAAGAATTATAATCTACAAATGTCAACTGAAACCCTAAAGTGAGCTTGAAATTTAAAAGAAAATAAAATTCTTGGGGTTGTTTTTTTTTTAATTATTATCTTTATTCAAGCACTTCATACTGTTGTAAGATATAAAAACATTAGAATATATCTTTCAAATTATGTTTTGCTAACTTTGCTAGAAGTTCCAGGGATACATTAAGAAAAACTTAAAATACCTTATCTCTACAGAGACAGAAATGAATTAACACCAAATCCTGTTGGTTTTAGTAGAGTGGGGTAACTCTGAAACCACAGATTTGTACCTTTTTGGACTTTGAAGGTTTTATTTAGTATTGCTAATAAGTCAACATATTTGGGCTTTGCAATTCCATTATTTTAAATTGCTTCCCTGGTTTTAAGATATCGTTAGTTCTCTGAACCAAATGAAAGGTACAAAATGGGTGACCACTCTAATGTTGTGTTTCACTACTGCCATTTTATTTATGTTGGCAGAACCCTGTTGGCCCTTGGATGTCACATTGTTCATGCTCATCCAGCAGCTGAGGAAGATCTTAAAAAAGTCAAACTTCCTAAAAAGTATGTACTTTATGATAACTATTACATATTTTCATAGAATCATAGAATAGTTATGGTTGGAAAGGAACTTAAGATCATCTAGTTCCAGTCCCCCTGCCATAAGAAGGGACACCTCACACTAAGCCATACCACCCAAGGCTTCATCCAACCTGCCCTTGAACACTGCCAGGGTTGGTGAATTCACAAACTCCCTGGACAACCCATTCCAGTGCCTCACCACCCTTACAGGAAAGAATTTCTTCCTTAGATCCAATCTAAACTTCCCCTGTTTAAGTTTGAACTTGTTACCCCTTGTCCTATCACTACAGTTGCTAATGAATAGTCCATCCCCAGCATCCCTATAGGCCCCCTTCAGATACTGGAAGGCTGCTATGAGGCCACCACACAGACTTCTCTTCTCCAGGCTAAACAGCCCCAATTTTCTCAACCTGTCTTCATACGGGAGGTGCTCCAGTCCCCTGATCATCCTCGTGGCCTTCCTCTGGACTTGTTCCAACAGTTCTATGTCCTTTTTATATTGAGGACACCAGAACTGCACACAATACTCCAAGTGAGGTCTCATGAGAGCAGAGTAGAAGGGCAGGATCACCTCCTTCGACCTGCTGGTCACGCTCCTTTTGATGCAGCCCAGGATACATTTGGCTTTCTGGTCTGTGAGTGCACATTGAAGCCGACTCATGTTCATGTTCTCATTGACCACCACCCCCAAGTCCCTCTCCACAGGGCTGCTCTGAATCTCTTCTCTGCCCAACCTGTAGCTGTGCCTGGGATTGCTCAACCCAGGTGTAGGACCTTGCACTTATCATGGTTAAAGTTCATGAGGTTGGCATCAGCCCACCTCACAAGCATGTCAAGGTCCCTCTGGATAGCATTCCTTCCCTCCAGCATATCAACCAAACTGAATTTTTTTGTAAGTATACTAATTAAACAAGAGCATGGTAAGGTCATTTCAAAAATACTTGATGTGAACCACATACTTCATACAGATTTACAGAACACATGGTTGGTCCATTACTTTGCCTGTGGTGATGCTTGACTGTGAACACTTTGTATTACATCACTTGGAGTGGTTCACAGGGACACAAATAGTCATACACTTAAACCATATGTAAATATATCTGCATTGCATGATCTTGGAATAGATACTGAAGAATTAAAAGCAACATTTTGCTGCTTTTCTATTGCTTAGCAAAGAACAGTACATGTATAAGATGGTAAATTGATCTACTTGAAAAAGGATATACCATTTTCCCATTGCTCCTTCCTTGCACCTCTTCTTCCTACCTCTCCAAGAAAATGCTTGTTCAACATATACACATTTCCAGAGACATTATGGATGCTTTTTTCAAAGACAAGGAAAAAAACAACCAAACCAAACCAAAAAAACCCTGTTCTTATAATGTTGCCCATTTCTAGGAAATGTACGTAAGTAGATTATTGCATAAAATACAGTCAGGTTTTTGCTTTAATTTGGTAGCTAAACTATGGCTATTTAGCTATAAGCCAAATCAGGTGGATGATATATTTCCTTTAAACATCCTTAAGTTATCAGTAATAATCATCCCCAAAGTGACAAAGATTAATCAAGTATTACATTTGTATTTTTGTGTTTTCTGTGAGGATTCTGTGGTTTCTTGGGACAGATTGAAGCCCTGTCCTGAAACAAAACTTGATGACACAAACAGTGATTTGGGTATCTGCCATTTTACATCAATTTATCAACCCATGGCTTTTTCCTGAAACAACTTTATCCACAAGAAACAGGTTTTTAAAGACAGCATTAAAATAGATATTTCTATGATATGGAGATGCTAATCTTGATTCAGTTGATGGCATTAAATAAAAATACAAACCAGAAAAAGAAACTTTCCCGAGGTTCATACAGGTCCATCATAATACTCTTTTGATACTATTGTTTTCAATAACAGAATAAGTCAATCTTAATTTCTGACTCTTTTTAAAATAGCTACTGCCCACATGAATCATCTTGACAAATGGAAATTATCTGGTTTTAGCAAGAGTCTGAATATGTAGTCTTAATACTATGTGAAAGTATTGGAGAGGGTAATATCTGCCAATGAAAAAATAGCCAAACTTACTATTCAATGAAAAAGTGGGAAGAACAATAGTTAAAATGTTTTCTTCTGCTGGAAAAATGGTAAGCCAATCTTTATAGACTAGTATATTAAAAATATCATACATAATAATGCATGTAAAATAATTTCATAAGAAGTCATCATGCAGGTCTTTAAAATAGCAATTACTTAAAAGATCTAAAATGGCAAATATGAAATTAGAAAAAGAGTACTTAGTTCATAAAAATTGGGATTTTTTTGTAGCAACTATTTAGGGATGCACATGCAGATCAGGGTCACTTTTAATTAGATAGGATGCAAGTAGTTGGAAAATGAGTCTCTGCTAGAATACAATTTATATCCTTGTCAATGACCAAAGACAATGCAGGATTTTTGCAAAGGAATGGGAGAATAGGAGATTGAAAAGTGGAGAAAGTGAACCCTGTGGATGCCACATAGAACACTTTAATGCCATCAGTGGAGTATCTTGACTCTTTGTTTTCCTTTGTTGACTTACAGTTACATGATGTCAAATGGATATAAACCTGCCCCTCTTGATCTTTCTGAAGTGAAATTGTTACCTTCTCAAGAATTTCTAGTTGACAAACTAGCAGAAAATGCACATAATGTCTGGGCAAAAGACAGAATAAAGCAAGGATGGACCTATGGCATTCAGCAGGTAAGGGCTACTTTAGCTACATTGCATTAGTCTGATACATTCTTGGACCTGCATGACTGCAGCTGCAGGAAGTATGACACCATATTTCTATGCTTCTTTTTCATTCTTATCTTTAGATTTTTAATATTAACAATTAGAACTGGTTTAATATTAACAAGTATAATAGACATTTTATATTTATTAAAAGATACATCTATATATTTTAATAGATACGTTTAATCTATTAATAACTGTTTTAATATTAACAAATAGAACTGTTCTTCATCAATATTGTTTTTCGTCCTGTAATCTTAACATTATTTCAGAACACAATCTCCCATCATACAAAATCTTTGTGATGTTTAAACAGTTTTCTTCTTGTTCTTTTTTATAACTTCTTTTAGGATCTTAAGAACAAACGTAATCCTCGGCTAGTGCCATATGCATTATTAGATGAACGTACTAAAAAATCAAACAGAGATAGCCTCCGTGAAGCTGTTAGAACATTTGCAGGCTATGGTTATAATATTGAACCACCTGACCAAGAGATAGGTAAGTACTTTCAATTAGAATCATGACTTTTTTTTTTGTCTCAGTGCCAGGAAAAAATCATAAACCACTGAAATAGGTAGGAAAAACATAAGATATGAATAAATAATACCATATTTTTGCAGTGGGCTTTAATGAAAGCTGCAATTATACTTTGTAAATTACTTGTATATTACCTAGATATGTATTTTTAAAAGATAGATTGTAGTTAATGATATGATAATTCTAATTTCCATGATTTTTAGATTGAAGAAAATCTGGAATGTGAGTGAACATAGCAGTTTTCAATGGATCTAAGGAAAGAAAGAGAAAAAAGTGGGATTAATTTAAAATAATTTTTTATAGTGGCATGCAGATTTGGTTTGACTACTTCAAGTCAAACTCAGTTCTTAAGAAGTAATCAAAGAAGTGCACCAACTTCAAGAATTTTTCTTTATTGATATCAGGAGTAGAAATTTGTTTAGACTTTTTCTTTATATTTGCTATACCACTGCAATTTTTGACATAAAAATGAAATTGAAACAAAACTTATTTGAATATCTATTTTTTTTTATTTTTTTTTTTTTTTAGTCTAAATGTATTAACTTGTATAAGAAAATATTTTGATGTACTGGAACACTGCATTATTGCATTGGATTTTAATGCATGTAGTTGTCTTAAACTTCTGTGGTTTTCTGTAGTTTGGAGCCCTGTGTTGAATGATACTTTGAAATATTATGATTCTAAATAGTAGAAAACCACCCATCCCGTATAGGATGTGCTAGCCTCTGTATGCTATTACTGTTAATCATTTTGTAACATTTACTATGGAGTTTCTTATACATGCAATGGTAGATAATGGCTGTTTTCAGAGATAGAAAATACTGGGTACAGATTAAAACCTGAATGGTGGCATTTATAGTTTCCTCTAATTATAAAAGGTGGGATTATTTTCTCTGTTTATTTTTGCAGCTGACCAAATGGTGGAAAAAGTCAGCATTGACAAGATACGATTTTTCAGAGTAGAACAGTCTTATGCAGTGAAGTCTGGAAAGTGGTACTTTGAATTTGAAGCTGTGACAGGTGGAGATATGCGTGTTGGCTGGGCCAGGCCAGGCTGTCGACCTGACATAGAGTTGGGAGCTGATGACCAAGCATTCGTATTTGAAGGAAGCAAAGTCAGTACATCTCTACCTTTTTTACCTATAAAAAGGCTAGGCAGAGAACTACGGTATAGGTTTTGTCTTATACTCCAGCTCAAACACTCAAATATTTCTGAGTCAAATATGTCTGAGCTCTGTTTCATGCTGGATAGTATCTGCTTTTTTGTTTTGATCACTGAAATCATGCTAAAAGAGGTGGGCTGGTTTATATCTATCTTCCTAAGATATACCCAACCAAGTAAAGAATTTTGTGTGATCACGATACATTATTCACTTCCTTTTTCTTTTTTCTTTCTATTTTTTTTTTAATTTAAACTGTGTTTTACAAAAATAAATAGGTTTCTTCAATGACTAGAAGAGATAACTACAGTTCTGTATTCCCTTTTCTGTCTTTTCTGCTTTCTGCACATTCTTTCTTCCCAAACATGACTCCTAAAGGACTGGAAGGTTGATAATGACATTGCGTGTAAAAAGTGGAATCCAGTGAATGATGGTTATCCACATTCTAAATTGCTCTTTGCATATTAGAGTGCCTTAGTCTTTCTATGTGAAATAACTAAGATTACCCGAAAGCCATGATCAGTACTTTTTGTATTACTTTGAGATCCAGGAAGGTGAAATATTTGTTTGACATATTGTATTTTATTTTTTAATTTTAGCACAGCTTTTGTTTACTATTTTATTTTATTTATTTATTTATTCCTTTAGGGCCAACGTTGGCATCAAGGCAGTGGATTCTTTGGACGAAGCTGGCAATCGGGAGATGTGGTTGGTTGTATGATAAACTTGGATGACAAATCAATTATCTTTACTCTGAATGGAGAGTTGCTTATAACCAGTAAAGGTTCAGAGCTTGCGTTTGCTGACTTTGGAATAGAAAGTGGTAATTTTCTTGTTATACTTACATGGTTATGAGAAGATAAAGGAAATCAAAACACAGAAAAAACTAATCTCTCATGATGGCTTAATGAACTGAGAAATAATATTTTGCTGATGTGTAGTGCAGTCTGAAATCTCACATTAACTTAAAAAAATATTTTAAGAGTGCTTGGGGCACAAATTAATTTTCTTTTTTTTCTTAAACCACAAGTAGATAGGAATGGGATTTCAGCAATCGGAATCTTTGATCCTTGCTAGGCTTACTCACAGTACTGAACCTCAGCATTAAGTGGTAGTAAGAAGCACCTTGAAAAGTTCCCCAAAGCTGAACATGTAGTCTCAGATTATTTTACTAGAGCATACACGTATTATGTTCTTGTCTGTGAAGGACAAAATTGAGTACTATGCGGCAGAAGTCTGTATCAAAAGAACAAACTTTGCAACATAAATTGAGCCTGATTTGGTTTGGTTTTTTTTTTTTCTGTCCTATTCATAGCTTATCTGCATTTCTCCTTTTCCTTGGCTATTTTCCCCTCTTCTGTTTTTGGCCTTCGCTTTTTTCAAGAGTAGTATCTACATGACTGCATTGAAGGAGGCAGGGAATATTTTCAAACTGCTTTATTTTTTAGTTGACATTTTCTTCTGAATCATATTTCCTTCAACCAGTAGTATCTTCATGCCCATTGTAATTGTCAGAAGACTTTGCAATTGGTCTGACCAGTGATACAGTTTTTCTAATGGTAGAGACAGAGGAACTGCCTTAAGAGAGTTTTTCTGAAGGACTGAAGTGTAGCAGAGAAAAAAATTCTCTTTTAGAGGCTGAACTGTTGGCTTTTCCATGAAGTTGCTCCAAGATCTATTTCTAGAGTGATAGAAAATAATTAAACAGCCTTTCATCCCTGTCTATTGGCTGCTACAGGTGTATGGAGACCAAAAAAGTTCAGTGATAAAAAAATGCCAGCATTAAAAAGTGCATTTATCCATCATGAATGATGGTGGGATAAAAGCTGCCAACAAATTTACAGTTACTGATGGCAAACTATGTTTTAAACAGATCTAATAACATACCTGAACCTCCTTTTGAAATTTCAGGGTCCCCAGAGAGCATACTTAGTATTTGTTAATAATTTTTATCTAGCCAAGGATTTTTTCCAGCATCTAACTCACTGTATAAAGGCATGTTTAGTAGCCTGAAAATTAAGATAACTGATTCTTCTAATAAATGAATAACTGACTGGAGCAAATCTTATTTTTTTCAAATCTGATTGTCCACAAAACTACTTCTTGACTTGGTTTTTGTTTATTTTTGTCTTTCACACAAATCTACTAGTAATACTAACAATAGTTGTTAAACTGGTTTAATGTTTAAATAAATTAAATAGTATGTGTAATGTCCCTTCATTGCCTAAATCCTCAGGGCTTTTAGTAGTAATTATATTTAACTTAGACATTAGTATTTAAGGTGGCTTTAAATCCTTGCTACTCTCATCACTTCATGTGCATTACTTGTAGGAGCTAAAGTTTAACTTGCATTAAATGGATCCAAAATAGAATACTTATGTTCTCCAAATAAATTACTGTTGGGTTTTTTTGGTTGTTGTATTGTTTTTTAGGTTTTGTTCCAATTTGTGCACTGGGTCTATCTCAGATTGGTCGTATGAACCTTGGAATGGATGCCAGTACATTCAAGTATTATACAATGTGTGGCCTTCAAGAAGGTTTTGAACCTTTTGCTGTCAACATGAACCGAGATGTTGCTATGTGGTTTAGTAAACGCTTACCAACATTTGTCAATGTGCCAAAAAATCATCCTCACATTGAGGTAACATTACATGTTAGGGAGACACCTGTTTGTCAACTGTTTGTTTAGCAAGCTGAGACATTAGACCATTACTAATACTTACTGTCATCAGATAGTTTGTCATATAAGTCTATTAAGTCATTCATAGATAATTCCAGATGATCTTGTCTATCTTCAACTTCATTTATGCTATTATACATTTATGCTATTAGTATCCATATGGATATAACTATCCATTCTATTATATCTTATTTATGTTGTGGTTAGCTACCTGAAACATACTGGTTGTGATTTCTTTGAACCATTTTTTATATTCTATGTTACATTTGCTTTCAGTTTTTAAACCTCCTCTATTATACATTTTTCTTAAATATCTAAAAATTGTTCAACTGAATTCTGCATTACTTAAAGTAGTAGAAGTGTGAGCTAAACAGAGACTGATTTAGTTCACTTCTCTAAAATGAGGGACATTTAAGTATACCTGTGCTGTCCCTGAGTGATACCAGTTTCATTCATTCTTATGATGCAACAGTGATAGGAATTCCACAACCCCCTAACTAATCTAGAGCAGAATAATATATCCTAAGATTTGTAAAAAATATTCTATATTAATATATTCTACAATTATATGTTTGAATTCCTAATCAGTTTTTATCTTTACTGTAATCCCTAGGCTATTTACTGTAACTTAGGAGTTTATCCAATTATTCCATAATACTTTGAACATTTCCTTCTCAAACAAAATACGCTTCACCGAATTTCAACTAAATTATCTCAGGATTTTTCTCAGTTTATCAGGATCATTTCAACTGTATTCTTTCCTTTAAAAGTTTTTGAAAAGTTCCTATCACTGAGATTAAAACATACTCAATGTTTCAGTACAAAAAAAAAAAAAAAAAAAAAAAAAAAATAAAAAACAAAA
>NDXB01014091.1:68669-83272 GCA_002631895.1 Agapornis roseicollis
CAAAAAAAAAAAAAAAAGGCATGAAACAGGAGAAAGACATCAAGAAACATTGTTTGGGGAAGAGCAAATTTGAGAACAAGGAGGTGAATGTGAAGAAATGAAGCAGGTCTTTTGGCTTAAATAAAACAGAAAGATTGATGGGAATGTAGGTAAGAGCTAAGGGAATGGAAGTGCAGGTATTTGAAAAGAGAAGTTGGAACAGGAATTTTGGATAGTTGCAGTACGAAACTGAATCCAGAACTCAGATCATTGGCAATAGTTAAGAATAGAGGGAAGTATGAGGAGAGGCAGGATGAACTAGAAATTGTGGATAAAAGGATACATTAAAAAAAAATAAAAATAAAAAAATAATAATAATAAAAAAAAAGAACAAAAAAACAAACAAACAAAAAAACCCACAAAAACCAACCAACATGAAAGTTCTTTGTATATCCTGGAAAGAAAACAGATTAAGAGATGGAAGATGGGTTCACAGTCAGAAGGAAAAGGAGAAAATCTGGGAATGGAAGTGATACGTGCTAGCATAGCATTTGAGGAACAGAAAATGAAAGGCAGGATTTAATATGAATGTAGGGGAACAGTTAAGCACCTAAATGATAGCTTAGCACAGGGAAAGTCTCTGTGCAGTATGGGAGAATTCTGTGATGAGAGTAGAATGCGTTGTAGGGTGTTTCTGATCAGCATATGCTGTGGGAGAGGAAAATTGGAAAATAGAAATAAATGGGAGTGTGAAGGGGATAGCTAGAAGGCACAGACAAGAATTTTAATGGGGAGGGTATGAGGGAGCCCAGGAACATACTAATTAGATAAAAGTATGTTAAGAACAATTATCAGTTTTGTATCACTTGCAAAATTGCTGAGAGTGCACTCTGTCCTGCCATTACTAAAGATGTTAAACAGCACTGACCCCAGTGTCAGCCTTTGGGATACACCACTAGTGACTGGAATGCCACCAATGAGTGTCTTACATTTTCATGGAAAGGACTGTAGGGCAAATCACTTAAACTGAATTTCACTGTTGACCCTTAATTGCATGTTCCTCATATACTGATTGCTTACCTTCAAATACTTGGCACCATGTAAGTGGTGAATATTTAAACAGTAACAGATATCAGCACCAACATGCTGAGAAATCAGGCTGTATGTGTCTTAGACTGGGTTTCCCAAATTCATTGGTTGTTTTAGCTGTAAGAATGGTGACTTATTGCCTGACTTTGGTGAGTCAATTACTTTATCTAGAGCAGTAGGTGGATGTTATTCAGTAAACAAATTACGTACCAAATAACAACAAAAACCAAATACTGTATATCTGTCAGTTCATGAATGTAGCATACATACTTTGCTCACAGAATGACAATGTTCCTGTTCGAGTAAAATTTGTATCATAAAGCTTGTGTTTAAAGCAAATAAATTAAACATAGACAACTTCTGAACTTTTGTTATTGCAAATTTTATCTCTACTGCAAATGCATGAATGCGTAGAAGGTAGAGGACTGGCCTGATGACATACTGTAGTAAACTGAATAGGATTAAAATTGTAGGGTTTGGTGGTAGGACTATAAAATCTAAAAAGAGATGGAGAAGAGATGTATTCTCCTGATTTTCTTACATTTTATATGAATTGTATCTCTAGACTCCTACAGATGTGTGTTCACATATAGCTTATAAATGGGCACTAGAAAGCTATCATGTCTGTTAGGAATTGTGTACTTTTCTCACCAAGTGCACTGAGTAACTTCCTTACTGTATAATGTAATAAGCAAATTTTTCACATCAGCTCATTTTTCTTCTGTTGCAGTCTTTTGGAGGCAACTTACACACTGTATCAGCAGAGGCATAATTCCTCTTTGTGAATCCTTAACTAGTTTCTCTTTTAAGGCGTTAGGTAATGACACTAAATGTGCTCTCATGAATGGTGGAATTACCATAGGGTGCTTAAGCAGAATAACGTATCTCCCTTTTCCAAATAGCAAAACCTATCTCCCTTTTGCCACCCATTTTTGGCTGCCTTCCATTCTAAGAAATTATAATTTGCATCTCTTTTTATAGGTTCATGAAAGGTCCTGGTGTTCATTACCTATTGCAGAATATATTTAAGAGCTATAATCATGTTCATATGTTGTCCTTTCTATATTTTCAATAAAAACAAAAATCGCATTTGTGCAGTTATCTGCTAATTTCCATTGAAATGATTGAGAAAATATTTTGTAAATGATTGAGAAATTTAGTTTATTATAATTAATTAAGTTTGTCATCATATCGCAATGATTTCTTTTAAAAATATTCCTCTTAATAAGAAATGTTGGGCTAGGAATTTACATATTACCAAAAATGTCAGTCTTTTTTAATTTGAGAACAGAACATGAGCTGGCAGTGTGAGCTCACAGCCCAGAAAGCCAACTGTATACAGGGTCACGTCAAAACAAGCATGACCAGCAGGTCAAATGAGGTGACCTTGCCCCTCTGCTCTGCTCTTGTGAGACCCCACTGGGAGTACTGTGTGCAGTTCTGGTGTCAATATAAGGAAATGGAGCTGTAGATCAATGTCTAGCACAAGGTGTCCCTGCCTATAGGAGGGCTGTTGGCACTAAGTGATCTTAAGGTCCTTTCCAACCCTAACTATTCTATGATTCTGTGATTCCATAATTCTGTTTTCAGCCTATTGAAACTGTTCACTGATATTTATCAGTCTTTGAAAAGTGTAATTGCTTGCATGGCTATTGGAATTACAGTAAATAAACTTATAACACAATATTTATTCTGTTTATAGCAATTTAACCATACATGGCTATTGATGTGAGTTTTGAAGTTGCGTTTTGACTGTTTATGTAATGTAAAAAAAATATAGATCAGAAGTCCACAATATATTATTCTACTTTTCACACTCCACATTTCATTTTCTTGTTGTATTGTTGTGCCATCATATAATAAGGTAACTTCAGAAATGAAAGTGCTTGACTTTGACATCATCCAGCAAGAATTAGAAACTAAGACTGATGCAGTTATGAACTATGTTGGTAGTTTCTCAGGTGAAACACCTTCTATGTAAAAACCTTGTATTAAAAAAATTACTATGTTCATTTTGTTATTGTTTTATATTTATTGTTATTGTTTTATATTTATTTTGAAAAATGTATTTCTAAGCAGATGAATAAGTCGTTGCTTCTGTATTGTAGGTTGTTACCTACCTGGCAGGTTGTGGCCTGCAGAGTTGTCCAGTATTGCTGGCTAAAGGATATCCAGACATTGGATGGAATCCAATAGAGGGTGAACGTTACCTGTCATTCTTAAGATTTGCAGTTTTTGTTAATAGTAAGTGTGATTTCTCATCCTCCAAATTCTATCAAGTGTTTCCTTAAAATTACTTTTCTAACCAGAAATTATGTTAATATATGGAGAAAAGTCAATGCATACTGTTCTCAGTACAAATACAAAATTATTGGTATACGTTGCTTATTGTAATTTTTTGAATCTTTATAGTTGCATTTATTTCCTTACTCTTTTTGCAACTTGCATAATTTAATAATCTATTGAAGTAGCAAAGATATTAGGAATTAATTTAATAAGTAAACTGTGGTATTTACATATACAAGATACGTTGGTTATAAATATAACTGGTGAGCAGTGATTTTAGACTTTCCTTGGCCACTTACAGCACTGGAAGATTTAGAGGTTTGTAATTAAGCCATTTTGGACCACAAAAAGCAAATTTCCAATAGGTCACATGTTTGTATAGTTGTGAGGGATTGGTGTTTGTAAAGCACCCTGACTGTGTACCTTTAATCTGATGTATTGAAAAAAAAGAGAAAAGTCTTCTTTGTTCATAATTGTCTTATACTTGCTTCTGTGGGCAATTTCGAAATTTGTGAAACAAATATGCTAAAATCAAATATATGTTAATCTGAATGCTACTAAACAAAAAGCATTCTCCAATTCGTGTGGATTTTCTTTTCATCAAACTAGTTGTCGTGGTTGAAGCCCAGCTGCTACGCAGTCCACTAGCTCACTCCGCCAGTTTCTCACCCCACCCCGCTCCCAGAGGGATGGGGAGGAGAATCAAAAGAATGTAACTCCCAGGGGCTGAGATAAGAACAGTCCAGTAACTAAGGTATAACACTTACACTTAGTTACAGTCCAGGTATAACACTTAGTTACAGTCAACTAAGGTATATCCACTGCTGATAAGGGAAGTAACAAGGAACGAGAATACAACCGCTCACCCTTCACTGACCAGCACCCAGCCCAACTGAGCAGTGATCTAACCCTTCTGGGTAACTGCGCCCAGTTTCTATACTGGGCATGACATGCTGTGGTATGGAATATCTCTTTGGCTAGTTTGGGTCAGGTGTCCTGTCTCTGCTTCCTCCCAGCTTCCCCTCCTCCCTGGCAGGGCATGAGACTCAGAAAGTCCTTGGCCGGACTAAACATTACTGAGCAGCAACTGAAAACATTGGTGTTACCAGCGCTGTTCCCAGGCTGCAAGTCAAATGCACAGCACTGCACCAGCTACTAAGAATGAGAAAAATGGCTGCTACTGCTGAAACCAGGACACTTGTAATTTAGATTAGGGATTAGGTGAGATCAAATGATTTGTCTTCTCACTGTCTATCTGGTCTGCCAATATAGAAAGTGTTGTAAACGACAGCTAGGGACAGCCAGAAAGGAAACAACTTTAAACAATCTGATTTTTAGATTTCGGCTGTTCTAGTCATATAATGTTATTAATCTGAAATTAGCAAGTAATACTTTAAACAGAAACAATAAACATGTTTGCTGTTCAGTTTCTCAGTTGATAAGCCTTTAGCTACTGAATTGCTAAACTAAGTTGATAAACTGCTACGATAAGAAGTGTAGAACACATAGTCATTGAGTTAATGAAGTGTGTGTTTCTCATTGTTGATTTTCTATATAAATGTTAACAGAACAGGTTGCCCAGAGAAATGAATACTCCATACCTGGAATTGTTCAAGGCCAGGTTGGACAGGGCGTTGAGCAACCTGGTCTAGTGGAATGTGTCCCTGCCAGAGGATGCAACCCCTTGCAGGGAGTTGGAACTACATAATCTTTGTGGTCCCTTCCAACCCCATCTATTCTATAATTCTATGGTGAATAAACTTTGCTGGATGGTCTGCTAGTAGAATGAAGTTTTAATTTCAAGTGTTTCAGCTGCTTTTTATCTGAAAAACAGTTATGGTTGGGGTTTTGAATCTTATTATGGCAGTTTTAGAGGCAGCACTTTCAAAAATCAGATGACTAATTTCTCCGTGTCTCCTGCTTGAGAGGACAATTACAAATATAGATTAGTAAAATATTTGGGTTGTTGAGATAAAAGTAAAACCACTTCTAAACAGATGAATGGATTTTGATTCTGGCCAATGTATCCTTGGAATAAGCAAAACTTTTTTCTTCAAGCAAAATTCCTTATTACCTTGGCCTCTGAAGTACATTAGAGCAGGCTTCGGGATATTAAAGCTGTTTTCAGCAGTTCAGTATCCCATAAGGGGCATGGAGAAGAAATACAAATACAGAGAAGGTCAGAATAAAATTCTAGTGGCATGTGCAGGGTACAAGAAATTGTAAACTGAAAATGTAGACTAATTCTTGATAAACCTCTGTTGACTTTAGTAGAGCAGCATTAAAGATTAATTTGATCTCTGTGCTTAAAACAGGTTTCTTCCTTCACGTTCTAAATTAAAATTATCTGCAAGGGTCTCATGCTGATATATGCTTTCTTTAAATAGCACTCCTCACAAAGCATATTTTTGGTGTGCCAAAACTGCCCAAATTGAAATAAATTTTTACATCTAGATCTAAAATGTATTGGAAATGAGCCACTCAAAACAATATTGGCAGTGCTTTTATTAAACTAAAAATTAATTGCATGATATAATTTTATTTGTATTTGTTGTTTGATTCTGACGTATGGATTCAAATGACCCCTTACAATTTTTAAGGGCATTTTGTATTTGCCTCCTCAAAAGATACAGGAAACATGCAAGGATTCAGGAGCATCTGGTAGTTGTAGCTGAATGTTGTACATGTTTGGATGATTGTTGGTAGAACTATAGAGAGGTATATGGTAAACTTTTTGAGATTACATTTTACTTACTGCATTGTTTTAAAAATCTTCATTTAAAAGGTTTTATCTAAATGAAAGTAAAATTGTCAAATTCAAGAGATAAATCCTGCATTCCCCCTGCTGTATGAAAAGGTGAATGGGGGGGATGGGGGAGAGAATCAGTGCAAAGTCAGTAAGCAGGGCATCAAATCACAGAATCATTTCTGTTGGAAAAGACCCTTAAGATCATCGCATACATCCATACACCTAACACCATCAAGTTCACTACAAAGCCCTGTCCTTACGTGCCACATCTGCAAGTCTTCTAAAATACCTCCAGGTATTTTCCTGGGCAGCCTGTTCCAATGCCTGATAACCCTTTCAGTGAAGAAATTCTTCCTAGTGTCCATTCAATCTCCCCAGGCACACCTGAGGCTGTTTTCTCTCATCCTCTGTTTCATATGAAGATCGTACCAGTGTTTTAACTGTGGGAAATACAAGGCTGACATATCTAAAGTATTTAGCTGCTCTTTCTCGAGCCAGTCAGTCCCAGTTATCTCATCTGTCATTGCCTTCTGTTGATTGTGACTTCCTGGTAACACCACTGCTGCTCTCAGCTAAACCAGTTTCTCATGATACTTTTCTGGTGGCTGCTAAAACTGCAACATTCAGTTTAGTGTAAACTTGCTACTCACATTGGTTTAGTATTGTAGCTTGCATGTAGAATATAGATACTGATGATCTGAGCTACTGACATCACAAGTTCATTGACTGTGAACTGTTTCTTTTCCTGTAATTCGCTTTCTTCCTAATGTCCCATTAATTTCATATGGATTATCAGTATTCTTATAAGGTACTCACTGAGTTTCTGAACAGTTGTATTTAACCATAAGCTGCTTCTGACCCTGTTATTATTCCTGTCATGCTTCCATGTACCACTAACTGCAGTCCATGAAGTAGTTGTATGAAAAGAGTTCATTTATATGATGGTTTCTTTTCCTAATGACTTTTATTCAGCAAGAATATAGATCAAAAACTGTCTGCCTGTACTCAATTATACAATAGTTAAACCCACTCTTTTCCCTTTTCAAAAATACATACATTTTCCCCACAAAGCTGTTATAAATTGTGTTGTTTCAGGTAAACCATGACCTTTAAACTATATAAACTATAGAAAAGATGAAGCATTCAATTTCAGGCATTAAATACCAAGCAGAAGGTTTAACAGATATTTAAACATGCAGTAGAAAAAATCAGGAGATTTTAGTCTAGGTATATTTAACCTAAAATAGTATTTGTCATACTTTAGTTGTATTGAGAAGATTAAACTCTGAGATGAGTTTTCTACTGATGAAGTACTAAGAACAGAATGTTAAACAACATTCATTGCTTCAGCTGGCCCATTAAAAGTCAAATAACTCTCATACCCTGTACTAAGTCTGAGTTAACTTTCTTCGTAACAACCCCTATGGTCTCCCCATTCAGCTCCTTCTCCTCCTTCTTGGGCTTCAGTGAGTAGGTTCACAGTGGGAAAGAGGTTGGGAAGAGGCACAGCTAGGACAGCTGACCCCAAATGACCAAAGGGATATTCCATACCATGATTTTGTGCTCAGCAATAAAAGCTCATAGAAAGGAGGAGTGAAGGCGGTGTTCACAGTTATGAAGCTTGTCTTCCCAAACAACTACTATGCATGCTGAGATGCTGCTTTCTAGGAACTGACAATATCTGCCTGGGAAGCAGTGAATGAATTTGTCTTTTTGCTTTACTTGCATATATAAGTTTTGCTTTCTATGCTATATAGTTGCCATTTGAATCCACTAGTCATCACACCTTCTATTTTTGTGTCTCACAGGAGGGGCAAGAGAGGAAGAGGCTGGGGGAGTTGGCTTCTAAAAATAGCCTTCTATTGCCTCCTAGGACTACTAGCCTTTATACCAGAGACTGCAGTATTTGCCATAAAAGCAAATTAACCTTCACTGTAGTAAAACTTTTGCAAAGCAAGTCACCATCACTTTTAAAGCTTGGTTTTAAAGCTTTTCATAAAGCACACCTAATGCTGCCAACTTGATACCTTTTTGTTTTAAAAAATAAGGATGGGGATTTTTTTTCTGCTTTGTAAAATTTAGGAGGAAAATATGGTTGTCTTCTGACTTAAGGATATCTTTCAGGAGAAAGTATGTATAGTGGTTTTTTTTTTGGTCCTAAGGTGAAAGTGTTGAGGAAAACGCAAGTGTTGTTGTCAAGCTCCTTATTCGACGGCCAGAGTGCTTTGGACCAGATCTTAGGGGAGAAGGAGGAAATGGTTTACTGGCAGCTATGCAGGAAGCTATCAGGATCTCAGAGAATCCTTCTCGTGACCTTCCCTCTCAGGCATATAAAAGAGAAGGGTAGGTAAATATGAATGCTTGTTTGGAAAATGATGATTTAATAGCTGTTTTAGTCAAGCTTGCAATATATGGATAATAGGCCTTGTTATTCAATGTTATACAAACATAGAGTATTAGAGATTTATACTCACAAGCAGTTGTGAGATGGAATTCGTAAAATGTGAGCTAGATAAAAGTGGAATAAGATTTACAGAAGAAGCCTGAAGGGCAAAGCAAAGAAGAGAATGCTGTTGTGGAATGAAGCTAAGGTAAAGTGAAAGAGGAAGATAGAAGGGTCATGTGAAAACATTTATTACTGTTCAATTGCATGCTTAGTCTAGGGATAAAACCCCTGTAATTCAGAGCCAGGGAAAATTAATATATCTAATTAATAGTTTCTGGATCATGGACATAGCTCCAGAGAGGAGCTATAAGATTACATTAGCAAAAATGCTCTGGGTTTGTTTATCTTTTAGGGATGATGATGATGAGGAGGAGGAGATTGTGCATATGGGCAATGCAATCATGTCATTTTACTCAGCTCTTATAGATTTACTTGGACGCTGTGCACCAGAAATGCATGTAAGTTCATTTTGTCACGTGCCCAGAATATGTAGATTTGTAAACAGAACTGTACACGTCTAACTAAACTGTTGTCTATTCAAAGGTGTCTTCCCATCAGAAAGTGGTATTTATTGTGTTTCTTGCTGTATCTAGACAGATATGTCTGGAATTGTGGTCTTCTGATTACTTACAATTTTTTATATATCTGAAATTTTGGGGACTTTTACATGACTGTGGAATGAAAGCAAAGATGAGCTACTAGTGTTGCACATTTATACTACCATTGAAATTTCTGAAACTTTCTCTAGAAAGCCGTAAAATAATTTTGTGATACAGAACAGTTTTTGTGTGCGCTGATGAAATATGGTATCTGCACCACATGGATACATGGAAAAATATGTAAAATAACTGTTTTGACTGTAATGCCCGTAACAGCCACATGCAAGACTTGGTTTTAGTTAGACAGACTTCTGCTTATCAGTATTTAAAATTTGTTAGTAGTACAAATCCAGCTGAAAATGCAGTATGTATCTCAAAACAAGAAGAAATTTGACTAACAGCTTCTGGCTACCTATTAGCTTTATTTTCTGTAAAGCTGTATGTAGGAGTCTGTTGCCAGATACAGTAGTTTCATGTTAAGAAAATTACCGGAAGAGATTTTCAGAGACAAAGGTTGTGAATACCTGATTTCTGCTAGAAGTTGAAAGGAGTTGGTCACTTCTTTGTTGTTAATGCCTTCTGAAATTTTTACAGTATAGAAATCATAAAAAAATGCATAGATGCATCAGACAGGTTTGTATTTGTCTGTAAGGTAAAGAGGCAAGCTTGAAACCTGGTACTATGGGTTCTGTAAGTAACAAGTCTTTCAAAAATGTCCAGTTTTATCACTTTGTCTGATTGCTTAAGGAATCTTATCCATATGGACATTTTGTGTGTTATTGGGAATTTATAATATTGTGAAATTAGCTAAATAAGGACAGATTCAAAAGTAGGCTCAGCTGAAAATCAGCAACTGCTTTACAGTTCTGGAAGAAGTTGAATTTCTGTGCATTTTTTTTTCCCAGTGTTTTTTAAAGAAGCATATTAAGATCTGTATTTTGAGGACATTTTTCTTACGTAATAAACTTCTTAATTGATTAACTTTCTCTAACAGCTTATTCAAAGTGGAAAAGGGGAAGCTATTCGAATCAGGTCAATCCTTCGATCTCTAGTGCCAACAGAAGATTTGGTTGGGATTATAAGCATACCACTAAAGCTGTCAACAGTTAACAAAGGTAACTTCAGTACTTTTATTGGACCAGTTCACATTATATAAAAATCTTCTGGTACAAAAGATTTCTTGTGTAAAATAGAGAAGTTTTGTTAGAGCTGAGTACAAACAGAGAACTTTTCTTCAGATTTTAATTAGATAGCTATCAATTAGAGCTGCTTCAGTAGAACAAATACTTATTCCTGTGGAGCACAGAATAGAAATACTTTACAGGATCTCACTGTAATTGGCTGTCCATCTCAGTACTTTGTCTCCAACAGTGGCTGTAGAGATGCTGGATTTTTTGGGTAGGATAAATAAGTCTGGACAGAATTCCTTTGTACTTCCACATTATCCAGTTGTTTGGTTAGAAAGATTAGAGTGTACATCCCTGCCCATTAGTAGCTACTTCTGGACCTGGTGTGCAAGAATGCATCTAATACCTTTGGAATAATGTCTGTACCCACAAACTCCTGTGGCAGTAAGTTCCAGAATTTCTGTCCATTATATTTGAAAAATCATGGCAGTCAGGTGAAGTTCCTGATGACTGGAAAAAAGGGTAATCTAATCCCCATTTTCAGAATGGGAATATGGAAGACCCAGGGAACTACAGACCAGTCAGTCTTGTCTCTGTGCCTGGCAAAATCTTGGAACAGAGTCTCCTGGAAGGCATGCTAAGGCACATGAAAAACAACAAGGTGATAGCCAGCATGGCTTAAATAAGGGGAAATCCTGTTTGACCAATTTGGTGGCCTTCTATGATGGGATTACAGAACTGATGGATAGGAGCAAAGCAGTTGACATCATCTACCTGTACTTGTGCAAAGCTTTCAGCACTGTCCTGCATGATATCCTTGTCTCTAAATTGGAGAGACATCAGTTTGATAGGTGGACCACTCGGTGGATAAAGAGTTGACTGGATGGCCACACGCCAATTGTTGTGGTCAACAGCTCAAATGTCCAGTTGGAAAACAGTAACGAGTGGTGCCTCTCAGGGATTGGTGTTGGGACAAGTCTTGTTCAACATCTTTGTCAGTGTCATGGACAGTGGGATTCAGTATGCCCTCAGCAAGTTTGGCAAAGACACCAAGCTGTGTGGTTTGGTGCATACACTTGGAGGGAAGGGATACCATCATGCTTGTGAGGTGGACCGATGCCAGCCTCATGAATTTCAACCCAGCCAAGAGCAAGGTGCTACACCTGTGTCAGAGAAATCCCAGGCACAGTGATGGGCTGGGCAGAGAAGAGATTCAGAGCAGCCCTGCGGAGAAGGACTTGGGGGTGTTGGTCAATGAGAAACAACATGAGCCAGCTTCAGTGTGCACTTGCAGCCCAGCAAGCCAACCATGTCCTGGGCTGCATCAAAAGGAGCATAACCAGCAGGTTGAAGGAGGTGATCCTGCCCCTCTATTCTGCTCTTGTGAGACCTCACCTGGAGTATTGTGTGCAGTTCTGGTGTCCTCAACATGAAAAGGACATGGTGCTGCAGGAAGTCCAGAGGAGGGCCACGAGGATGATCAGGGGACTAGAGCACCTCCTATATGAAGACAGGCTGAGAAATTTGGAGCTGTTCAGCCTGGAGAAGGGAAAGCTGCATGGAGACCTCATAGCAGCCTTCCAGTATCTGAAGGGGGGCTATAGGGATGCTGGGGAAGGACTCTTCATTAGGGACTGCAGTGACAGGACAAGGGATAATGGGTTCAAACTTAAACAGGAGAAGATAGATTAGATATAAGGAGGAAGTTCTTCACTGTGAGGGTGGTGAGCCACTGGAACCGGTTGCCCAAGGAAGTTGTAAATGCTTCATCCCTAGCGGTGTTCAAGGCCAGGTTGGACAGGGCCTTGAGTGACATGGTTTAGTTTGAGATGTCCTTTGCCATGGCAGAGGAGTTGGAACTAAATGATCTTAAGGTCCTTTCCAACCCTAAGTATTCTATGATTCTATGATTATATGATTATATTTTTCTATTATGCTCAGCTAATATTAATTAGCACCCTTGTATTGTAGTATTTTGGGATTTCTGGTATAGCAGTTCTTCATTCATCTTGTCAGCTATCTTTAAAATTTTTGAAGTCTCATTTATATCCTTTTCAGTCCTCATTTTGCCAAATTGAAGAATCTCAAGTTTTCTTAGTTTCTTCTTCATAAATGCTCCATTAACTGAATCATTTTAGTTGCCCTTCTGTGTACCTTAACTATCTCTATTCTGCAGTCCCAAGAAACAGAAAACAGCTGTGGGATGCACACAAGACATAAACATGTTTGTACTAGTAATGTGAGCATGCCGTAGTTTGGTTTATTCACTCTGAATTCAGAATTCAAAGTGCAGAATTGTACTGATCATTGTGTTCTTGCTTGTTATGCAACTGTTGATTCTTTCCTTGAAGTTATCCAGGGTGGACTTATATCCACAGAATAACTTTCAAGATAACCATACAAACTGAAATTTTCTATGAAGTGTAAATTCAATAGAGGATGACATTTTTATGGCTTATCTTCATGTTTCCTATGAATTTCTCCATATTTCATGGAATATAAACTGCCAGTCTATCATTTTCTTCTAGGGCAAAATAATTTTGTCTTGCAGTTTGGTGTCCTCAACATAAAAGGACATGGAACTGCTGGAACAAGTCCAGAGGAGGGCCGTGAGGGTTATCGGGGGACTGGAGCACTTCCTGTATGAAGATAGGCTGAGAAAGTTGGGGTTGTTCAGCCTGGAGAAAAGAAGCCTGTGTGAAGACCTCATAGCAACCTTCCAGTATCTGAAGGGGGGCTATAGGAATGCTGGGGATAAACTATTCATTACAGACTGTAGTGATAGGACAAGGAGTAACAGGTTCAAACTTCAACAGGGGAAGTCTAGATTGGATATAAGGAAGAAGTTCTTTACTGTTAGGGTGGTGAGGCACTGGAATGGGTTGCCCAAGAAAGTTGTGAATGATCCACCCCTGGCAGTGTTCAAGGCCACGTTGGACAGAGCCTTTGGTGGCATGGTTTAGTGTGAGGTGTGCCTGCCCATGACAGGGTGACTGGAACTAAATGATCTTAAGGTCCTTTCCAACCCTAACTATTTTATGATTCTATGCTGTACAAACCATGATCTTTTTGAAATAACACTGCAGTGTGAGAAAGCATTCAGATTCACTGTCTAGCATGCCTAACAGACAGGAAATAGACTAAGAAAATTGGGGCTGCTCATCCTGGAGTAGAGAAAGCTGAGTGAAGACTTCATAGCAGCCTTCCAGTATCTGAAGGGGAGCTATAGGAATGCTGGGGATAAACTATTCATTACAGACTGTAGCGATAGGACAAGGGGTAACAGGTTCAAACTTAAACAGGGGAAGTCTAGATTGGATATAAGGAAGTTCTTTAAGAGTGATGAGACACTGGAGCAGGCTGCCCAGGGAAGCTCTGAAAGCTCCATCCCTGGTGGTGTTCAGGTCCAGGTTGAACAGAGCCTTGGGTGGCATGGTTTAGTGTGAGGTGTGCCTGCCCATGACAGGGTGACTGGAACTAGATGATCTTAAGGTTCTTTCCAAATCAAACCATTCTGTGATTCTATGATTCCTTCCCCTCCTTCTGTTGTTCTTTCTGTTTAACAGGAATTATCTATTCCACTTTACAGTCAGAGATGGTTTTTCTGATATACAGTTGACTTCTGTGTAATTGTCTTCCCCTTAGGTTCTATGCTTTTTTAGTCTAGCTTACATGAGACAAAAATGAAAATTATTAACCTATTTTGCCTTTACAGTTGCTATGTATTTTTAGTATTTGCAGTACTATTTATCTTTAATTATACCATATAAGCATTCTCCATATTTCTAATGAAACCATTCATTCTTAAGCTTTCATTTAAGAGTGAAGAAATAATAAATTGCAAAATAATAAGGGGTTTTGAAATAATAGAAACCTAGTAATTTTTCAGCACAAAAGAAAACAGAACAATAGTATAATTTTCATTGAATATGTGATTTTACACATTAAATGTAATTATAGTGTGTCTTGCTTTTTCTTGTTTTATCAGTTATCTACTATTAAAAATTAAATTATATATTTATGTAGATGGCACAGTAAATGAGCCAGACATGTCTGCAAATTTCTGTCCTGATCATAAAGCACCCATGGTACTCTTCTTGGACCGTGTCTATGGTATTAAGGACCAAAGTTTCCTCCTTCACCTACTGGAAGTTGGATTTTTACCAGATTTAAGAGCCTCTGCTTCTTTGGATACAGTAAGTATTTTACTATGGAGTTCAGGTGCAGTGGCTGAACATAGTGGCTCCATAAGTATAAAAAATTGAACTTCAAGTCAAAAGAGCTATTAAAAAAAAAAAAAAAAAAAAAAAAAAAAAAAAATTTTAATC
>NDXB01014091.1:83360-121450 GCA_002631895.1 Agapornis roseicollis
AAAAAAAAAAAAAAAAAAAAACAGAAAAAGATATTGTAGGCTTCCTGTAAAGACAAGCAGTAATAATTCAGTTACTATTAATTTAGGTTATTTAATTAGAACCTAATTAATAATTAATTAGTGCTTATGATCTTAAGCATTCAGTGCTACTTTATGAATCAGTAGTACAATATAGTTTAGAAACTTTTAATACAGGCTTACATTAATTATACAGTAAGTGCATTTCGTATACTGTAATAGGCCTAGTGATTACTTTTATTGTGTCCTTCCAAGAGTTACACTGAAAATTCATGTATGTGTAGATACAAAGAAATGAAGTGAGATCAAAAGTGCTACTTAATGCTTTGTGTTTTTTGCTAACCTGTTTAAAGAAAGAAGATGCTTTTTTTTTTTTTCGCTCCTATTGTTTCAGAGTACAGTGGGGCAAGAGGTGGGTGATAAGTGGATGCCTTGGATTTTATCAATTGAAAAAAAAAGCTTTTGTCCTCATGTGTTATGAATGGATATAATTTTAGCACTCAGACATTAAGGGGACTTAAGGAATATTTAATTATACTGTTTTATAGACTTCATACCTAGTAACCTTTATTCCATATGATACTAACAGTCATTTACTACTTCACACAGGTTTCTCTCAGTACCACAGAGGCAGCTCTTGCGCTAAATAGATATATTTGCTCAGCTGTGTTTCCATTACTTAAAAGATGTGCTCCCCTCTTTTCTGGAACAGAGCATCACGCCTCTCTTGTTGACTCCATGCTTCACACAATATATAGGTTATCCAAAGGACGTTCCCTTACAAAAGCACAAAGAGACACTATTGAAGAATGCCTGCTTGCTATTTGCCAGTATGTATTATACCTTGTGTACAAATTGATTTCTTTTGTGCAGTATATGTATTTTAGGAATTTATTTCTTTGTGTTTAAAGTAGAACTATGATAATTTTATTCTTGTGTAAAATAAATTACCAGAATGCATGATAATATTTGTTTTTTCCTAAGAGAAAACAGATTTGATTTTTCCATTATGGGTTCTGCATTACACAAACTGTCATGTTGATATAAGCTTTATGGTGATACAGGATAAATTCTGATTATTTGTAAAAAAAACCCAACCCAGTAATACCAAGAGTGTTATTGCAAGTCTGACAGTAAGTGTGTGTCAGGGAATTAAGGGATTAATGTCTGTGGTTCTGATTGGGGTGTGAAGAACCTTGGCTGTAGTTTAAGAAAAAAAAAAAAGAGAGAAGAAAAACTACCTCCCACTCTCAAAATCCTAAAACTGAACTGAGCACCAAAGACATATCAAGAATTGAAATGTAGATTTGCCAACTGAATCATAATTATTGATCTTTGTTATAAACTGTAGTGCTACTTGTCTGGGCAGTGGACTGTGAAATTAGTAATGCAGTGTGCATTTTCAGTTTGTGCATAGCTCTGGACCCCTGCCAAAAAAGAGGATCAAGTGGAAATGGAGAAGATTTAGAAAAGCCAAAAAAAAAAAGGGATCAACATAAGGAATAATTTTGCTCCTTTGGAAACAGCTTAGGAGACCAGGAATCCTCAGCCTGAAAAAGTGATGACTTAAAGGGAGATATGAAAGAAGTGTTTTTACCTTGATTTTGAGTCTATTGATCTCTGAAATTAAATAGCTAGAAAAAAAATGCTGAGTAATTTATTCAGTCTTCTAGTTGAGATTTATTTCTTACAAGAATTATCATAATGTATTTTCCTGATCAGTTAGGAGTGTGTTGTTGTTTTTTAGTTTCATATAAGAAACCATTCTGTTAGGTAATATTCTGTTTCTTTTGCTCAGATTGTTCTCTCTATGTGTTCTGAAAAATATCCAGCACCCTTCCCTCTGCTGTTGTCTGACACAGTCATACACATTGTCTGTTCACCTAAGAGAGTCCAGAAGTAACACATCTTTCTGTGCTACATTCTCCTATATGTAGATGAGGCATAGTGAGGTTCCTTAAGTACATACCACTGGTTTTTCGAAACACATTTATGAGTGATTTGAATTTCAATATGCAAATTTTTACTGGACTGTATGAGCTTCACTAGGAACTTCATAATTTTTTTTAAATTCCAGCCACTTACGTCCCTCTATGCTACAACAGCTGTTGAGAAGGCTAGTTTTTGATGTGCCCCTACTCAATGAATACTGTAAGATGCCTCTCAAGGTAAATGCTTTACTTTCTGTACATATACTCGGCGTAACACTTACTTCATGATAATCTGTCGTTATGATGTTTTTAAAAACCAGAATGGGGAGGAGTGAAGCACAGTTTTTCCTGACAGAGATGGTTTAAAGGTTGTACTTCAGGCATCTTTTGCAATGTTTTGAATAATACTGAGACCACCAACTACAAATGACAGAAGTAAAATCAATTTGAATTTGTAAAACCAGAATCTTTCATGTCCTGCTTTATACCTTTTCATTGACTCTGTTTTTATCCTCTGAGCTAATCTGTACTCACATAGTGACAATCCTGAAATATTGTAATTTTGCTACTCACTGTCATCTCTGAGAATCCCACAGCAGCAGCTGGGAATAATATACACTTTATACTTTCAGAGTATGTGCTCTACTGCTCTCCCGGAAAATAAAAGAAGAAAAAGAGACCTTTTTTATGAGCCATTAAAAATGAAGAAACAGAAATAAATAGTGATACTTATGTAACTGTTTAATTGGCAATTCAGAGTTCACTAACCAGTGTTATTTTGTTAAGTACTGATGTCTTACATGTGTTTTTTTCTTGAAAATTCTAGCTTCTGACAAATCACTATGAACAGTGCTGGAAATATTACTGTCTGCCTTCAGGAATGGGAAACTATGGAATTGCAGCAGAAGAAGAATTACATTTAACTGAAAAATTATTCTGGGGAATATTTGATTCCTTGTCTCATAAGGTAATGACTTTAATACACATTACAGTATGGGGTGACTAGAAAAGCATTACAATGATAATTTGTTGTGACAAGTGCCTATTTATCAGTTCATTCACCTAATATAGGGGATATGGCAATGAATGCTTTTAATGAAGTAACTTTCTAATGAAAAATTGAATGCTGAATCTTGAAAGATTCTCTCCAAACTAATGAAATGTAACACATTTGTCTTGATACACCCATATAGTTTTACACTAGTAATGAGGCAGATTGGTTGCTCCACTAACAAGTTGGTGATGTCACCTCTCTTATTTTAGTGCTGCTAAACTTTTAAAAATAGTTTTTACTGGCAGAAAATTAATTCTAAGAAATGTATGTATACGCTTGTCAAATGGTGTATGCACAGTAAATCTACATTGTTTGCTAACAGATTTGTTTGGGGGATTTTTTGGGTTTGTGGAGTTTTTTTTCTTTGTTTGTTTATTTTCTGGGGGTTTTTTATTTAGTTTTCTGGTTATTGCCCAGCTTACAAAATATAATGCAACATTCTTAGAAATATTTTTTTTCCATTTGCCTGTTCAAACTGTGATCCTGGGAATTTTTTTCACTTATTTTTTCTCTGAGTAAGAAATAGTTGCATTTCTGATAGGAGAAATGGGGTTTTTTTGCATGATTGAGCTCAAAAATCAAGTTCTTGCTATGGAATAACAACAAATTTTTCATAGCATTTCTGTGAAATTCTGCATGAGATCTTATTGACAGATATAGATGGTTGTTTCTGTAGTCATTCTGATTTATAGTATCAGTACTGCATTATTCTAAAATTATTTTTTAAACCTTATTTGCATTTGTTTCTGGTGACATTTGCTTCTCTCACTGCTGTCACAAGTGCAGAGTGTCAGGAGGGCCTGACACAAGAAAATGTTTCCGATTAGTGCATCTTGGCTTTTTACAAATAAATGAGGATATGTTTCTGCCAATATTGATGGCTCTCTATAATAGTATTTTCATATTTCTCTAAATGTTTGTATTTGTTGTGCAAATCTGAAACAAAACTAGAGGAAGTTAAAGCCTTGAAATTTTAAGCATTCTGCTTGCTGACAAAATTATAATGGACCTTAATATTATATATATATATACACATATATATGAATATGTGTGTATATATATATATAATGGTATAATATACTTTCAGCATTGTCTTAACACAAAATGGTCATTCAAATTTATAGTAGCATATAAGTTTTCTAATAATGAAGCAAAAGAAATATTTTTGTAGGGTTTTTTGTTTTGTTTGGTTTTGGTTTTTTGCTAGAAATTATTGGTGTCTGTGTTGTAACATCAAAAAGATGTCTGAGCTATCTGAGTAAAATTTATGAAAAAATTATAATAGCATAAAACTCTTACACTATAGTGCTCATCAGTTGATCTTAAAGTCCTTTAAAGCTATATCATTATGTGCATTTTACAGCTAGGGAATCTGTAAGATAGAGAAGTGGTTTTTATTTATCCTAAGCTTACTAAGAAGTTGTTTCAAAGCTGGAAGGAGAGTCTTGGCCTACTGTGATCTGCAGCCACTTCTTCTAGCACATGTTTTTTTTTATGATCTATTGTGTAACAATTGACCTTGAATATATTTGATGGCAAGTTGCTAAGGATATATTCAAATGTAATTCTACTTCATCTTTTTATATATCAAGTACATCTGTATACTTTCTAGAGCTAAAATGACTACTCAGAAGAGCAAATGCACCTCTTAGCAGGTCAATTTTTGAAAAATAATGAATTGACTTTGCTAAAGTAAAACACAATTTCCTTTAACCAGTATGATTTAAACTGAAACAGATTACACAAAAAGAGGGAGAAATTACAATATCTTCTGCAGCTATCATAGCAATTAGTAATTTTAGAAATGAAGCTGTATTTCATAGATGGCTGTACTTCTATAACTAGGCAAAGAGTAAGACCCCTTACTAACCCAAAGAAAGCTTATACTTGTAAGTATATATACTTATATATACTTATTATCTACTTATAGATATTTAAATGCTTATAAGTATATATATGTAGGATATATACTTATAAAAGTGCCAGCATCCTGTTATGTTAATTTGAGTAGTCTTTAAAATGTATCAAGTTGGTATAAAGAAAAATAGATGTCATGCATGAATAATTTTGCTCTATGCTCTAATTTTTAAATGTGCTTTACAGTTCGTTTGCATCTTCTAATATTTGGACATATGGCTGCTTGGTTTTCACTAACCTTTTGCATGTTTTTCTGTTGGATTTTCCAACCAGTTCCTATCTCTCCTGCAGAAGTATGATCCAGAGCTATTTCGAATGGCTTTGCCTTGTCTAAGTGCTATAGCTGGTGCCTTGCCCCCTGATTATTTAGATATACGAATTAAGTCAACTTTGGAAAAGCAGACTTCTCTGGATCCAGAAGGAAATTTTGATCCCAAGCCTGTCAATACAGCAAAGTGAGTCATATAA
The DNA here is from genome assembly GCA_002631895.1 of Agapornis roseicollis. Lineage (NCBI taxonomy): Eukaryota > Metazoa > Chordata > Aves > Psittaciformes > Psittacidae > Agapornis > Agapornis roseicollis. Next base: position 88,749 of record NDXB01014091.1, read on the forward strand.
ATCATAGTAATTTCCTTTTCTTAAATATTGTTGTACTACTCCTTATTAACATTTTGTTTTCCTCTGTAAGAAAAGTTGGCTAGTCACTGGCTTCTTAATGACACTAGTATGTTTCAGAAATAGTGTAGGGACTTTTGCTTCCTCCTGCCAAATACTTCACTGCAACACATCTCGTTTACTCGATATAAAACATCTTCTTCTCAGCACTGTATGGACATTAAGTATTTTCCTGTTATATGTGCATACTACATAACAAATTCTATACTTCTTATATACTTTATGCCTAGTAATTCAAATGTTTGAGATATGTACACTTGTAATAGTTTTGATGCTATCATTATTCAGATTGTGCTTATGGCAAATGGTTCAAGATCACCAAAATCGGGTAAGTGATTCAGTTGACCTATTGCCCAATTTTTATAAAAACCCCAGTTTTGAGAATTGATCTCAGTCTGATATAGAAAGGTAAGCAGGTCATGTGTCATGATTTAATAGACACTTGGCCTTCCTAGTAACCTTGTGCTTTTAAAAATCCGATTTCTAATATGTTTATATTCAAGAACTGAGGTTCACTAGTTGATTCTTGCTATTAAAGTCTTGCCTTTGCATCATTATGCAATGTGAAACATCCACACAAATATTATCCTGTATTAAGAATTGTAGAGAAAAATACCTGTAGGTTATGGTGAAGCAGTGTTTTTTTTCTTGTGATTTCAATGTCTAATAAATGCAGCTGTTATGTATTTGAGAATTCCCTGTAAATGCCATTATAGCTTTTTGTTTTGCAGCATTTCTTCTAAAGAAAATGGAACGAGAAAGCCAAATGTCTTGCCTTTGTGTGGAAGTGAAGCATTCTGATTAGTGCTATATTATACTGACATTTTTTCATAAATCAGACTACAGTGACTTATGACTGAATGACCATACTCTCCTTTGTTTACAGCCTTGTACTTCCTGAAAAGTTGGAGTATATTGTCAGCAAGTATGCTGAACATTCCCATGATAAATGGACCTTTGATAAGGTAGGAATTATTTTAGTATCAGCAACTGTCAGAAAAGGACTAGTTAATAATCCCTGGTATGACTATTGTAAGAAAATGGAGCAGTTTAACTGACAGGCCCTTGGTCAGAATGCATTCATGTCTGCATATTTACGGATATGTGAAAGAAATCTTTTGCTCAAGAAAATGAACTGAAATTTTTCAGTTTTTCAAAGTGGGCAGAATTTTTTATGACAAATATTTGAAGGAAATAAAAGGGGGCACTGGCTTTGGTTTTATTTGCTTTTTTTTGTTAATAAGATTGTATAGATCTTACCTTCATTTTGCTTGGTAATGACATTTTTTGACTGGGAGGCAGAGATTCAATTTTACAGCAGCAGCTCTGTGATCTAGTAGTGTATCTGGGAAGTCTAATGTCCTTTTTTTATTTCAAAAAATGCAGCTTTAAAAAGGCTCTTCCTCTAATTTTCCAAGTGCCCTGTCACTATTGTGTTTCTGTTTCACTACTTCAAAATAGCTACAAGACGAGACAATATATACTAAGTGATATATCTTTATAATGTTTCAGTGAAACGTTTAAAAAAGGCCTTTTTACTTTTACATTTGCAAACATATTTTACTGTTAATAAATATAACTTTCAGAGTTAAATTTGAGCAAAATGAAGTTTGGGGGAGCTGACAATAGTTTTTTAATAACTGTGTTGGAAATTTTCTGATATTGAACTAATCAATTCAACCCAAGTAGGAATTTTAAATCTCTTTCATTCAAGGAAAAAAAATAGAATTTGGGTTAAGTAACTTACTGTAACTATTAATAAAAATCAGTAACAATTTTGTAGAACACTTACATGTTGTTGTGTGGGGCTATGTATGCAAATTTGTAGAGAAAGATATATATATACACATAAGGTTATAAATATGCACACATTTATCTCAACCCATAAATTTCAAGTAGTATTGTTTGAGGTAAAACATTCATTAAAGTTACACTCTTCAGTGCTTGAGCTGTTAACATTATATTTTCTTATCTGTGTTGCTGACTTTCAACTCCCAGAGAATAGACACTTTCTTTGCCTTAGCTAGTATTGTCTTCATGCTTGAGTCCATTTCAAAGGGGCCAGTGCGTATGACCTGGTTTCATGAGATGTACTACACATAGATGACATGTAATTTGTCAGGACCGTGTTTTATTCCAGTGTATGTACAAATGGATGCACACTCTTATAACAAAAATTTCTGTGGCACTGCATAGCTATTGGAACAGCTTAGCAGCTCAATACAACAAAGTAAACTGGACAATTTGCCATTACTCATCTATGCTGTTCTTGTTTCAGTATATTTATTTTGCTTTCAGACTAATAGTGGGTGGAAGTACGGTGTTTCACTTGATGAAAATATGAAGACACACCCATTAATAAGACCTTTCAAGACTTTAACTGAAAAGGTAATAGAAGAAATTTCAGCTGCATTAATAGAAAGTAGATAGATTTGTGTACTTTTTAAAGTCCATTTCAAATATATGCTGTAAGAGACAAATCAGAATTCTTACAAATAATTCTTACAAGAATTCTTGTGGCTGTTAAGAATAGAAACATTTATATGCTTAAATAGTTGGCTGGATAATCTTACACAGAGTCTTGTATAATTTGCTTCTGTTAGGCAGTCTTCCTCAGCCTGAGCCAATTTGTATTCAGAGTATCAATAGCACAGGATATTCAGGCCTTTGTGGATGAGGAATGACTGGCAGCAACTACTGGGTTTTCAGGTAAAAGTGTAATTTAACATAGCTGAAGGCCAATTTTGTCTTCAAGAAAGGTGGTAGAAAAATTTAAAGAAAGTATAGAAGATGCTTCAGTAAAAAATGGGGAAACATATTTAAACTATTTTGAATAAACTTTCATTTGAATTTCTTGACTAGACATGAATATCTTCTAGTTGTCAGAACAGTGGACTGGTTTGAATTCTGTTACATATTTTTCAGTGAATCATTAGGTGACTCATTAGTCAAATATTTGTCCCTATTTACCAAACTTTTCCTGTTCAGAAAATAGAAATGATAAAAAACCAAGAAGGATTCAAAAGGTTTAATTTCCCAGTATTTGTAAATTGCTTTGAAGTCATGGAGAGGAGCTGAGGAATTATTGGTTGAGTTGTTATTAAAACAGTTCAAAGAGATTTTTCTGAAAGGTCTCAGATTAGACATTTTGAACATAAAAATCAGGTCTTCCCATGAAAAGTCTCATATTAAGTAATTTTCATAAAAATTCTTATTCATGGTATGACCTGAAATACTTCTATTAGGTTGATTTGAGAGGTCTTAATATAACATACTCAGAATTTTCTTTGCCACAACCTTTCAGATTTTCTGTAACACCCTTACTTTTCAAAACAATGTTGGAATAAAGACTGTTCCCTCATTTTTTATCAATGGCTGTGTTTATATGAAGAGATACATAGATCAGAGACATTCTATGAATGGATATAAGTATAGAAAGACTAAAGAAGGTCTTTTGCTGATGCAGTCAAATGTACATATTTGCCTAACTAATTTCATAGTACTTGTAATGCCATCAATTTTGTATTATTTTGGGCTAGAGGAATTAATGAAAAAGTTTCCAAATACAAGCTACATCATTGCTCCAGAGCTCACTTGAATGCTATTACTGTGTAACATATATTCCAGAAAAAATGCTACTAGAAATAAAACAAAAAACTGTAAGTATTTTAAAATTTTTCTCATGTGTCCTCAAATATAATATTCAAATTTTGTTTGCCATTGTGGGATGTGCAATTTATAGAGAAGGACAGAATATTTTTATTGTGTTTGTTACTTGATAAATACAGAGAAATTTTACATTATTTTCTTCAAAGGAAAAGGAAATTTATCGTTGGCCTGCCAGAGAATCACTGAAAACCATGTTGGCCATGGGATGGAGCCTAGAAAGGAACAAGGAAGGAGGAGAAGCAATAATACATCAGCGTGAAAATGAAAAGCTCCGCAGCATATCTCAGTCTAGCCAGGTAAGGTGGAATTGTTTAAATTTAGAAAGCAAAAGACTTGTTTGCTAATATACTAAGAAATTATAAAAAAAAAAAAATGTTAATTTTATACTCTTCTAATGAAAATAGATATTTAATGTTAGAGTTATGAGATTGGAAGTCATGTCACTGTAATAAAAACTGTGAAGCAATACTAAAGAGGGGATTGCAAAAAAGACAACTTTAAAATGATAAGGCTGTCACTGTATCCATTTTCTCAGAAGACATGGAGACAGTTTTCATATACTCATTTAATAATTGCATGCTGAGACTGCTGCTCACTATGTGTCTTGGAGGTGGGCAACTATTTAAAACTATGACATGTGTTGGGGAATTCTTATTGTAGCCCTTGGGGTGAATTAAACATATATTTGGGCTCAAATATGGTGAGATTTAATGATAAATGCATTGGAGCTTTACTACTTATGGGGGAAGGAGTACACAAAAGATGTGCCACAAGCTGATCCCTTACATATAGTTGCACCAGCACTGATTATCTGTGAGCATCAGGCACCTTAAGCATATGTTGGGTTCATTCCCCAGCAGCAGTTTTGCTTACCACAAGTGACCCCTGAGCACTCCTGTTAGAAGACAGCATTTCTTATCTCTTCAGCAAACTTCACTCCTTACAGGGAGTCCTCCTGTTTCTGGCAATTGTGCTTCTAGCCAGCTAAACCTTTTCTACAGTGGGCATTCTTGCCCAAGAAGATACCTGATAAAGACATGATTGAGTAGGGGATTTCAGCTCATGCTTAAATTCAGTACATGATTGGAATCACTGATATATATGTGATCAGTTACATTTAACTTAGGTTAAATAATGCTTAATTTAAGCATTTAGGGTTTGTTGCACTGCAGCTCTCATACTTTAAACATTTAAAGACTACATAAATATGCCACACTCCTTTTTCTTAGTCTGTAAATTGCATGAGAAAATCTATTTTAACTTTATGCTGTGATGTCTTGTCTTTAGTATATAGCTTATTCACATTTCTTGCCACACTGCTCTGTCATGTATTGAAGGCATATCTCGTATGCCTTATGATTGGTCTCCTCTCTTAGGCTGAAAATCATAGATCTTAGCAGATTGCCATTTGTTGCAAATAGGGAGATCTAAGTATCTTTAGTAACCTTATTTCTGCACATGTATTCTCTTAATCCTCCTGTGTGTCTTTGGCACATTGCAAGTAAAAGGTGAACAGAGGTTCTACAAGAAAGTTTAAAAATGCAAATGGTGTTACTTTAATCAGATCAACAACAGAGATGATGTATTTCAGTATTTGATTCTTTTATCTGAAATACTTTTATCTGAAAATGATTCCTTTTTCTTTCTTGCAGGGAAATGGATATAGCCCAGCACCACTTGATCTCTCTAATGTGATGCTTTCGAGGGAGCTTCAGGTTTGTATTTGTTTTTTGCATATATTGTGCTGAAAAGAATTAACATATTTGTTCTTTTATAATTAATGACTTGAATTTTGTCAGATTTTATGAGCCTATTTGTGACTACTTTTATGATATGCTTTTGTAAAAGGTGCAAGCCATACTATTTATGTATATAAGGAAGTGATTTCTACTGTTGATCCTATTGGTGCTTTCTGAGGTCATAGAAAAAGTTATCGTGCAACTAGGGAAGGGGCTGTAAACAGCATGTGATATATAGGTACCCTGTGCCCATGCTGACTTCAAAGAATAGCCGAATGTAGAAATAGATACTTAACTGTATGTTTCTTTACCACAATACTGTAAAATTACAAGTTTTGTCACCTTCTAATTTTGCATCTTGTGTTTTCTGATGGCAACATAGGGAATGGCTGAGGTAATGGCAGAAAACTACCATAACATATGGGCCAAAAAGAAGAAAATGGAGTTGGAAAGCAAAGGTAAGCCAGAATCCTGTAAACCACACACACACACAAACACACAAAAAAAGACAAAAATGAGGGAGAAAAACAGTCTGAAAGAAGACAGTGAAAGACAATCAAAGTTGAATAGTTCCCTTTTGTTCTTGAAGCAAAATAAATCTTACAGCAGAAAAACTTACAGTTCTTTCAACTTACTAAAGGTGGAGGTAGTCATCCTCTATTGGTACCTTACGACACATTGACAGCTAAGGAGAAATCTCGAGACCGTGAAAAGGCACAAGAGCTGTTTAAATTCCTTCAAGTCAATGGTATAATTATATCTCGGTAAGTTGCACATTTTTTTTGAGTTACTTGCTTACATTCTGTGCAAGAACCATGATGCTTGTCCTTATCTCACTGCAGTCTGTTAGTAACATAATTACCATTTGGCATATCTTATGTAAATCAGAATCCTTGTTATTTTTATGCTTAGAAAGACCTTTCTGAAGAAGTGTATACAGGTAATATTTTTAATAAGTATGTGATCACAGTAGAAACAAAATGCAACAGTAGTTTAATTAAACAAGCAGATGACTCAAAACTTCTGAATTACCAGCCAGCAGTGTCAGTAAGTGTAATGGGAAAATAAATCTGAGGTCTGATACTGAAACACATCTATGTAAAAATGATTTTTAATCCAGTTTTTAAGAAAAATGTTGATTTGAATTCTGTGGAACAGTAAAACATAGTGGTTATTTTGTGGGCACTTCATACTTCTGCTGGAGCAGAAGTGCAGACTTTTTAAATTGAATTGCTGTGTCTGGAAGTCAGCTCGCTTATGGGGACACATACACTGTCAATTAAAATAAAATAACTTATTATACTGGGGTTTTTTTTGCTTTATATGATGGAACTGTAAGTTAATATACTGTAATTATCATCTTTTTTTTTTTTGTATGTGAAACACCTGAGGATTTAGGAAACTGCAGTTTTGTTGGCATTTTCATAAAATAAATTATATTCATGAACAAATTTTTTCTGTATGTGCAGAGTCAGATGATTTCATTTATTTCTGTTTTTCAAGTCTGTGTCTGTAGTGAAAGTATACACTCAGAAATGTATACTAATTGATTAAGAGGATCTTCAAAAGGTAACTTTGTTGGCTTCAGCAATTAATAACATTTTTAAAGGTATTAGAAGACAGCTCTAAATATATGTTTCAGCTTTACTAGAATAAAAATTCCCTCCTGCCACGTATGTTGGCTTTCAGCCTGAAACCAAAATGTAGGTATGACAGCAGGCATTTTTATATCCTCTATAATTGCTTTAGAGCCATTGAATAGGAAAAGCAGGTTTAGTTGCTGTAAATGAGTGATCCTTTGAAACACCAATGGAATTGCTCAAATACAAGTTTTAATATCGCTTTGTGGCTGTATCTGTTCAGGTTAAGACAGTGTTTCCAGTGTTAACTAATTGAAAAAGCCTTCACAAACTCCATGTGGGGTAGGAGCTGAGAGTTTTCAGCAATTGTTTATATAAGGGTGAATCACAATATCATCTTCTCAGTGTTTTCTTAAGATGACTGTGTGCATATTTCAAAGATATACAAATTTTCTTTTTGGAGTACTGATTGCAATTATCACATTTCCAGAATGTCAGTCTTGAAAATGTTGGGCTAGTTGTTAAAACATGGAAATTCTTTTTAACTGGAAACATATAGGCGGCATAGTGTGTGTACGTTACATATACCATCTGCCTCTGTTTTGATTTTTGCTCCTTTCTCTTTGTCAAAAACACTTTTGAACAACTTTTGGGTGCTTATGAGATACAGAGAATAAGTTAGAAAAACCATGGTATTCTGTTAAGCATCTTTATTTTAAATCTCTAAATCTCTTTTGCTATCAGCTTTGTTATTTACCAGAGCTACCAATGTCTTTCAATTTTCAGGAAAGTTCATGTAATCTCTCTGCTACCATGACTTATTATAAACAAAAAAAGATAATATTGTCAGTGATCTCACTGAAAGTACACATAAATGCTTAGATAAATTGTCCACTCCAAGAGTGAGGCAGCGGGAGATGCCTGCCAACCATATGTACCTGTTAATAGCCTTGATTCTCCCTAATTTACTCCTATGCCAGTGCTAAGGAATCTCAGGACAAATGATCATTTCCTCCATAACACAACAATGAATCCAGCATCTTTCCTGTTTTCTTGTTCCTGTCTTGCTTTTGCCTCAGTGCCACAAACTCACAGTTCCTCACTTAAGGTCATTTTCTCTAATTGAGAAAGGGAGTTCCTATCTGCTATTTGAAGAGTCTGACGTAGCAAAGGAAGTAGCCATTTTGGGTAACAAGGTTTTCCTTAATGGTAATTTTGCACTTGGCAAGCCAGTTAGATGTATCCTAGGCATAGGCTACCATATATGAACCGAAAGTCTCAAGTACAGTTTAGTCTTTTTAATGGTGGAATAAAGAGCCCATGAAAAAGTTGCAAACTAAGCAAATATTCAAGAAAGCTTCAAGGAAATTAAGAAGAATTAATGACTTGTAAAAACAAGTATGTTTGAAAGCAGAATAAATTCAAAATCTATAAAGTTATGTCACCAAGATGCTTCAGGGATTGGCATGCATGTCATGCCAGGAGAGGCTCTGAGGAGAGGCTAAATTTTTTCAGTATTAAAACAGAAGGCTACAGTGGGGGTTTAATACTGTCTTCAAATAGTTAATGCAAGGTTACAGAGATAAGGGAGTCAAACATTCTCTCTTCAAATTAGCAAGTTGTTACAAGGGAGATTCCAGTCAGATGTATGAAAGTATTTTGCCTTTATTTTTTCCACAGTGAGAGTGGTCAAACATTACAGTAGGGTCTCCAGCATATATTATGAGATTTCAGTGCATGAAGATACTCTGTATATTATTGGACAAGGTTCTGAACAACCTGATCTAACTTTGGATTTAGCTTTGACTGGAGATGAGAATTTTAGAATTTCAGTGAGGTAGGTTTTATTGGTAGCTGAAGTAAAATCTAATATTTTAAATCTAGGCACAGCCAACCATACATGTTTTTATTCCTGTTTAATATATTTGAATGTACTAGTCATGATTTAGGTCATTAATTTATCTCAAAGAATTTAGAATACATGCATCTTCCTAAAGTATCACATATCATTGTAATTTTTCAATTACTTTGAATAGTATAGTACTTTGTTATTTACATTGAGGTTTTCATTTAGTAGTTTAAGTCATTTTGACTTCATGAAATTCTAGGACAAAGATGTGAATAATTAAATGAAGTGTAGTACTTTGTGTAAAGATGCAATTGCTGACTTCCTAAACATTCGGCACTGATCTGCAAGCAGTAGAAATTGAGTGGCCAGAGCATTGCTTTGTTGGATTAAAATGAATTATGGCTTCATTTGTGCAATAAGGTAGCTCTCTGAAGTCCCTATTCTAAAACACATACATTTTGGAAATTTTAATCCATAGCTATTATTCTGCTTAGAGAAACATGAACTTATTTTAACATTTCTGGCTATGTAGATGACAACTAAGAGTTGCTGTGGAAGGTCATCTTCTTCTTCTTTTGAAAATTTAACACCAAAAATAGTAAGGAATGAAATGTTTCGTAGTACTGTCATCATCAATGCTACTTAATGCTTTCTAAAACAGGGGTCTGAATGACATGGATTTGGATGCTTCATCCATGGAAAAGAGGTTTGCCTTTAAGTTCCTGAAGAAAATTTTAAAGTATGTTGATTCTGCTCAAGAGTTTATTGCACACTTGGGTAAGCTGCAGATTTTAATTTGAAAATAATTAAAACTGTTGATAGCTAAATATCTGGATATTCATACGTTTAAATTTGTAGCAACCACTTCTTCTTTCATTTAAGAAATTTAAATTCTGTCTTTTAATTTGAAGTTTGAATTCTTGATCATCTTTAACTAGCTAAACTGTTTCTGCTGTTTTATTTGTATTTTAGCAAAAATAAGATTACAAGAATATATCAAAGAGCTATTATGTTATTTATTTTTCGACAACTTCTTATTTGTGTCTGCCTTGATTGTATCCTTGCAGAAGCCATTGTAACCAGTGGAAAAACTGAAAAATCTCCACATGACCAAGAAATAAAATTCTTTGCCAAAGTGAGTGATTTAGTATTTCAAGTAATGTACATATATATTCCATTATACAGAACATGGAAATTTTTAACGTTAGACTGCTTTTCAGGTAATAAAAATATATCTATCCCATTTTTTTCATGGTAATTAAGAAATTAAATGTTATCAAATATTTCAAAATACTTTCAAAACTATTTCAATGTATTTGGTAGATCCAAATATTTCAAAATATCTGCTTCAACATGAGAAGGAACATAGAAATTAAAAGGCAGCTTATTTATTATAAGAAATTAAATACTCTCAATGAATATATAAATTATTTCTGAAAATTTCTGCCCTGGTATATCACTGAAGTGCATACTGTCATTTAATTAACAAGAAGAAATATTTCTATGCATAGTGTTGTTATACACGTTTGTGTACCTAGTAACAAAACATTGTCAATAATCAGATTTGAAGTAAGGAACACTTAGAAAGTAATTTAGGCTCTTAAAAAGAAAAAAAGTCCTCTCCCTTTATATCTGTACTGGAGATTTATGTAAATAGTGGAGAGGAAGGGTCTTCTTAGTTCAGTGTCGTATCCTGAGCTGCATCAAAAGAAGTGTGACCAGCAGGTCAAAGGAGGTGATCCTGCCCTTCTACTCTGCTCTTGTGAGACCTCACCTAGAGTATTGTGTGCAGTTCTGGTGTCCTCAACATAAAAAGAACATGGAACTGTTGGAACAAGTCCAGAGGAGGGCCACGAGGATGATAAGGGGACTGGAGCACCTCCCATACAAAGACAGGCTGAGAGAGTTGGGGCTGTTCAGCCTGGGGAAGAGAAGACTGCGTGGAGACCTCATAGCAGCCTTCCAATATCTGAAGGGGGCCTATAGGGATGCTGGGGAGGGACTCTTCATTAGGGACTGTAGTGACAGGACAAGGGGTAACGGGTTCAAACTTAAACAGGACAGGTTTAGATTTGATATAAGGAAGAAATTCTTTCCTGTTAGGGTGGTGAGATGCTGGAATGTGTTGCCCAGGGGGTTGTGAGTTCTTCATCCCTAGCAGTGTTCAAGGCCAGATTGGATGAAGCATTGGGTGACATGGTTTAGTGTGAGGTGTCCCTTCTTATGGCAGGGGGGTTGGAACTAGGTGATCTTAAGGTCCATTCCAACCCTAACTATTCTATGATTCTATGATCTTTATTGAATGTGAGAAGATAAGCTTGCAGTATAGAATCCAAAATAGATTTGTGTAACTCTGTTTATTATTTATATCAATTTTAAGTAAAATTGTAAGACTTAAGATTTTAATTTTTATTATTTTGTGTCTGAAATGAGAAAATACAGCTGCTACAGAACTTGAAACTTCTTTGAATAAACTCACCAATCAGAGCATTTTTGCAACATTTACCATTTTGCTCTGTGAAAAATACATTTTTTATCTGTATTTCTTAGGTTCTTTTACCATTAGTTGATCAGTACTTTACAAATCACTGCCTCTACTTCCTGTCTTCTCCAACAAAAACACTCAGTAGCAGTGGATATGCATCAAATAAGGAAAAGGAAATGGTAGCAAGGTAAGTAGAAAATTAAGATGTATACAGGAGGGTTCTATATTGATAATTAAACAACTCTTACATTAAAAGGAATGATAGTTCAAAAGTTCAGTTTCCTCAGATAGAAAGTAAATAAATTTATTCTCTATCAGTATGGCAGTGAGTGAATAGAATTCCTCATTTGAGTATTCTTAAATACATAATTATAGAATTAAGAATATATAATAATACTAACAATATCTAATTGTGGATAACATCAAAAACAATGAATAGTTCTGTGAGCAACAGAACTAGTAAAACTTAGTTTCTGATTGGTTTGCGTGTCATTGTTGATGGCAGTTTCTGGTTGAAGCTTATCCCACAGTTGAGTTATTTAAATAGATTCACATTTAAATTTTCGGATGTCAAAAAATATGAAAGTACCATGATGCAGCTTTTTAGGTGTCATTATGGATTCTCCCTTCTCTACAAAATTACTTCTACCCCCAAAGTAAAATTGCTGGAATTTAATAACTTAGATGTCTGTACTGTTTTATATTTGACTTAAAGTCAGCCTTTTGACTCAAAGTTATTTTAGAAAACTCAATTAAAAAGAGACAGTTGCCTTTTAATTTATAATGTGTTACCTTTACAAAAATATGGATTTCATTTTTCTGCAATTAACATTTAGAAATCAGTACTTAATTTATTTTTAGCGATGACTGTCATCTAATATTTTTGTTGCCAATTTTTTATTCCATTTAGGGGTATGCCACCAGTTATTTTGTTTGGGAAATTTTGTATCATAATCTCAGAAACTGTATTTTATGCTCATGCTTTCTTACATTAACTGTCAGATTCTTAAATTTATTTTGCTTTTCTTCACTAAGTTGAACAGAGTTTACTTTTCCAGTGGAAGATTAAATATAAAATTTGAAAGTAAAGATAACTTACTTGTTGTTACATCAGACCTAGCACTGAACTTTCTGGATTCTATTCCTCATTTTATCTTCCAGTGTCTCTTTGCATTTCTCTAAATTGTTATTACCCTTTTGTTTCCATCTTCTAGATTGGCAGTTGCCCATAAGAATGAGGGGATATAATGCCCCTAAAGTTCTGCTTTACTGAGCTTTCAGATATATTATATACAAATATACAAGATAGTCCTCCAGTACCTGCAGAAGCCAGCTCATATTCAGGAGGATTGAAGCTTTGTTTAATTTAATTTTGTTTCATTTGAATTCAATTTTGTACTCTCTGAATACTCTATTGGTTCACTGAAGTCAGTCAGGTCAGCTTAATAAAGCTAGAAAGATGCTTACTGTGTACAAACACCTTCACAAAAGCTCATACATGAAGGAAGTTAGACCTCTAGTCTTTATATCTGCTATTATAAATTCAGAAATAAAATTCTTTTTCCATTTGTCACTGAGCAAAGTGACTATCAGTTATTTTATCTTATGGGAAATATAATATTTTCTTGCTATTGTGAAGATAATGACAATTTCTTGTTAGTAGGAGATCATAGCAATTCCTAAGGTATATTTTCTTCATTTTTTGTTGCATCCTAATTCCATTTGCAATGTATAGTACAAATAAAAAAGTATGCCTAGCTGTCTTTACTTTCAGAAGTTGAAGTAGTCAGAGTTGATGATTCATGCTTTCTCTTGATTATCCTATTATTTTGACAAACAGGTTAGATATGCAGATTTCTGACATACTTGGCATGAACCCCTTCTCATTTGTTTACATTTCAGGATTCATCTTATCATCAGCAGTGGCTAAACATGGATTTATTTATTTACAAAGGATATTTTCACAAATTGTTTTAAATAGTGTGTTATCATCGTGCATGGTTTAGGATGTGCATATTCAGGAATTATGTTGTGTGTTCTCTTTCATACCCCTACTACTCTTTGCCTCATGTTCTAAATAAATCTTAATCGCTGTCTTGTCTTGTATTGGTCTTTCTGTTCTTTTCTACTTTAGCCTGTTCTGCAAACTAGCTGCTCTTGTTAGACATAGGATCTCACTGTTTGGTAAGTTGCCAAGAAAGATCTTTATGATAAAGTTAAAAACATAAATAATGCATAACCACTGCTTCTATCTTACATCAACCTTTCCACAAGCTATAGGAAAAAAATCTATAAAATGATGCATAAACTTCCAGTACAATTAGTGATTTCATTGAATGTGCTTCTGAAGCTAACAAATAACAGAATATGTAAAGTGTTGGAGAAGGGGCAAATAACAGCTTCTATAATTTTCAGACTCTAAAAAAATCTCATGCCTTTGCATTTACTTTTAGATTTTGAAAGCCATTCTACACCAATTGTTTTGATTTCTGTCATCCAACTGATGAGTCCAATAGATAAATTTCTTAATATGGGGGTGTAGGGAAAAATAACATACCTTTTTTTCAAAGGGAAAGGTAAAAAAATTAAAAAAGAAATGTGGATACTACAAGACAGAAAGTTCAGAATGTTGCAGCGTCAAGTAATGAAAATGAGCTAAAAGTAGCCACTATTTATTCTTTTAAGCTGTTTTATGGAAACAGACTTAAAAAATTGAAAGTTAGTTCTAGAATGAGACCTAACTTTCCCTCCAGTGACTTACGTGTTCTTTAACCTCTGCATCTCTAATAATGACATTTTGGATTGTTAGATTACCCTACATTTTCTATACTGTTGTGCTCTCATAATATCTCTTTCTAACCAGGGAGTGATTCTGCTACAATGGTGAACTGCCTGCACATCTTAGCTCAGTCTCTTGACACACGGTAAGTTTGCAGCATTTGTACCAGCTACAAACTACATAGATGTCCCCAATCATTTCAGGAGCAGTTGGATTATTTCTGTATTTTTTTATTCCTTACTTGTAATTAATGATATCAACAGTATCAATAATTCAGATATTGACCTTCATATTAACAGATTTCATTTAAAGGGTTTTATCTCATTTTTCTATTCAATGCCTGTCATTAAAATATTGAAACTTTTGTCACCATTTCCAAGGGCATTTGAAGACTTTATTGGGAGATATGAATGACACAAACTGTGGAACTGCAAGTATTGATACCTGTAGAGTATGTTGAGACAGTTTAGTACATACTGGAAAATTTGGCTTTGGAAGTATGAAGAATGTCTTGGCATTTGTGCACAGTTACATTTGCAGAATTTTACTGTCTACCGTTGAAATACTTATGTATGTTAAAACACAGGCTGGAATAGTTTTCTAACATGAACTGTTTTCTGGCCTAGTTATGTTATACAGGAGCCTGACAGTGAACTCATTGTGAATATTAACACTGGAAAGCTTCATTAAGGTCTTGGAGAAGAGTGCAAAAGCATTAAAGAATGAAACTGTGATGGTGGTATTGCAGTAGCATTTTATAGGTTTAGTGTGCCTTGAAGATGCATCTAAGCATGCATCCTGACTTGTATATCTAATTGCTGTAGCTCCCATAAAAAATTAGGAATTAAGAGTTACTTTTCTTGAGCATATTGTACAGAGGCACTTCCTCACCACCTGTGATGTCTGCTGAAAAGGCATTGTCTTATTGGAAAGCAGATAACAAAAAATGGAAAGCCAAGACTGAGAAGCAAGCTCTTTCTTCTCATTAATTTGTATGGGATACTCCAAGCTAATGCTGTTTATACTGCTATGTAGATGTAACTGGCCTTTGCAGTTCATAACATAAAGTTCATTGATATATGTGTATGTTTTCAAAGACTGATAGATTGTAATGTGCATATATATCTATAAAGCTACTAAAGATCAATGCAGAGTTAATATTTTTCATTCATTATTTTTCAGAACTGTTATGAAATCAGGATCTGAGCTTGTTAAAGCTGGATTGCGTGCCTTTTTTGAAAATGCAGCTGAAGACCTGGAAAAAACTTCAGAAAATCTTAAACTTGGAAAGTTTACCCATTCACGAACACAAATCAAGGGTGTTTCACAGAATATCAATTATACTACAGTAGCATTGTTACCTATCTTGACATCAATTTTTGAACATATTGCACAATATCAGTTTGGAATTGATTTACTTTGTAAGTTTTTTATTTCATTTTTGAAGTTTATTGTGTTACAATACAAATGCTTTTTAGTAACAATTGCATGAATTCAAAAGGATGAAATTCTGTTTTCACTAACATGCATATTTCCAGAATTAGTCTGCATAGTACCTTATTTCTATTTCATATTTAAAAATAATACTTAGTAAGTTCCAAGTTACTTATGTACAATACTTACTGCAAGCATTGCGAGAAAGAAATTAAAGTTTCCTCTAAATTGCTCTCCTACCAGCTGTGTGGATAAGACTAGTTTCCTATATAAAATTAAATTATCCTTATTTTTTTTCCATATTGTTATGTCATTAGATTGAAGGAGACAACTCACTATTAATTCCTTGTGGTTTTTTTCTTACACTTGAAAATCACTGTAGATATTCTAATTTAAGTTTTCCTTATTTTTAACATCATTCAGTTTAAAATTATTGAAATGCTTTAAGATTCAGCAATATGCTGTTCCAGCATTTTGTGTATATTTGCATGATCACAGTTTCAAAGCAGAAGATAATTGAAAAAATGATAGCCCACTTTCTTTAAAACTGTGAGGAGCCTTTAGATTGTGTTCCCGGAAGTTAAACATACAGACTGATGTCGTTTAGCTTAAAACTGTACTCTGCAAGCATGATAATCTGCTATATCTAATTAGCAAGTATTTGCTGGCCTCTTGAAATGTCTGCTCTGTCAGGTTTTGGCATGAATGTAGATGACAGACAGTGTATTTAAGATAAATAACAATAGAATGTTCAGTCATACATACACTAAAAGTCTTAGACACTGTTTTTCAGATTATGTAAAACATTTTTTATGTTTAGAAAGTAGTCTTTATTTGCATAAATATTAATAATCTGCCTCTTGTTTTCCTCTAGTGGGTGATGTACAAGTTTCATGTTACAGAATTCTTTGTAGCCTATATTCCCTTGGGACTGGAAAAAACATCTATGTTGAAAGGTATTGAATGAAAAACAGCATGTAAAATCTTTTCATTAGGAGTGCGTTGCTTAGGTAATAAAGCAATTCGAATGAAAGGTGAATCTGAAACAGTGTGAGCATGTTTAAAATGTAGTTGAGCTGGAATGTAGTTGCCTATACCTTAGAATTCTATTCCACTCCAGGAAAAAAACAAACAAACAAACAAAACAAAACAAGCAAAACCCACCCAAAACTAAATAAAAGCAAACAGTTCATCCTGCATATGGTAGTGTATCTGCAGGGAGTTTTGTTTTTCCCATAGGGAAAGCTAATTTTTATCATGAGTTGCCAGCAAGCTTCTCAGATTTTGGCTACCACATGTTGCTGTGGTAAGCAAGCTGAGTACTAAGTAGGCTGTGTCTGTCTCACACCCAAGGTTACACAGAGTTCTTAAAATAGTTGTCCCAAGCACAAAATCTTGAGCATATTTAGAGCATTCTGAGAGACTTAAATTCTATAAAGGAAATTACCAATTACTTGGAATTTAAAAAGAGTCTACAATTCCTTGAAGTCTCTAGTTGCATCACCTTTTCCTACTGCAGTTGTCTTTTTAGAAGGGAAGAGTGATCAGGTCAGATATAATCAAGGAAATGAATTAGTTGCCAAAGGCTGTGTGAGAAGTTTCCAACTGTGAATTTCAATTAGTTTGGTTTTCACTAGTTTCATTCAGGCTGTTAAACTGTAGGTGGACTTTAGTGTTTAGGTGGGAGGTAGGATGTCAAACACACGGTTCAGTTTTTCATCAAAACTTAAAAGTAAATGATTGAGCTGACTTGAGGAGTTACTCAAGTTAAACACTGCTCAGATTTAGGATAAAAGTGCAATTTTTTTTTCAATCTCCTACTGAATTTTGGCAGGGATATTAAGAAATTTTACCTTTCATTGCAGGATGAGTCATAGTTCATTATTCATAGGTAAATATCACTTTTCATGGCTGAAATAGTTCAGACGATTCTACAAGCCTCCTGACTGCTGGGGCTCAGGACTAATACGAAGTTGGATTTCTGCTGCCAGTTTGTTGTGACAAACTTCCATTGTGCAATGGTTTTGCCCATTGTACAAAGACTGCTTAGATTGTTTAGGATATTGGATATATTTCTGCTTTCTATGTGAACCTTTCTTCTCTAAATGTCTCTTTGACATCTTCTTCTCTAAATGACCTCTTTGAGGCCTAATGCTCTACTGGCAAGTGTGGTATTATTGCTGTAGTCATTCTGATATTAATTCTATACCTGGGTACCCATTTCTTTTCTTTCACTGCATCAGGAATTTAGATTGTAAAGTTGAAAAATCCCTTTTCATACCCAGTACCCAAAAGTTTTATGTTCCCTTATGGCATCTTGTTCTTTTTGTAGTTGGTTTATAGAAACACATTTCTAATGGATTTTTAGAACAACTGATGAAATATCTGTATCACTAATAAGAGATACAAACTTTTGCACAAGTTAAGAAATCATAGCACTTTTAAAAAAGTATGTAGTTAAATATGGCATTAACTGCTGTATTTAGTCATACATACATATCCAGATTGTTCAGTTTAAGACTTCGACTTCACCTGTTTGAGGTTTCTCAAAATGAAGACTGTGAAAGATACAAGAAAGTCTGTTGTAACACTGTTGTAATAGTAAGTGATTCTTCATGATTGTCATGAGTTGGTGGTCTTTTAGCTTGGCTGGTTTCTCAAAGACTAGATTGATTTCATTATATTTTAAGTGCTTTTCACTTCCTCCAAGACTTGCATTTCAATCTCCAACAGTTTTTCCTTATTCTTTGGAGCAAATATTTCCAGTTAGTTGTCTTCCTAAAATATCTTGTCTGAAGGGTTAATTTGGCTTTCTTTAAGTATTTTTTGCTCTGTTAAGTCTATTGAACCAGTCAGTTTCCTAAGTGATTTATTTTACATTCATTGCTTTTTATGTCAGTGACTCTGAAATTATTATCTTTTCTAGTTTCTGTCCTGCAGAATTATAGGCTTTTCCTTGATTTCTCACATTTAGGAAATCCATATGACATAAAGTAGCTGTGTATTTAAAAGGTAATTTTCTTAGCCTTGTTGTATAATTAATTGTTCGCCTTCTTTTCGCTTCTTGGAATCCCCTTTTCATATGGAAAGATGGGTATTCATTATGACATTGTCATGCATGTGATTAAATAGCTTTTGTGCATTTGATGTTAGTCTTTTCAAATTACTTTTTAATATGTATTTGTGTACATATATATTTATATGCACATCCCCCCAGTTTTTTCCTTGATCCAAAAGAAGGCAAAGATGTAATAATGTTTCCTGTTTAGGAAAATTTATGAAACCTCCTATATATATAAAACACTGTAACTTTCCACACAATTAAATTGGAAGAGAACTTTGCTGTGCTTTTAAATTTAGTAGGAATTCTAAAATTATTAAAATTTGATTTTTAATGAAATGTTCTGTGGTTGCTATCTATGATACTAATGTATCATGTATTCTGTTGCAAAATGTACACTATATTGATGGTCAGAATGTAAGGCAAATGACACAGATTATAGGTGGAGAACATAGTTTCTCTTTGATTTTATGATAATTGATTTCTGCATTTTCCATTTCTTTGATGGCAGTTAAACAATAACAAACTGTAGTAATTCTGTACAGAGATTGAATGAGCATTACACTTGAAACAGTGTAATGTGAATCATGTTACATGAAATACCTAAGTGAACAGAAATCCTTTTTATAATGTTTTTATAATGTTTTTAATTCTGTGAGGCCATTGCTTTTGCCAATTTCTTTATTTTCTCATAGAACAAAAGAAGTTGGAGGGTAGAAAGTTGCAAAACTCTTCACATCCCAGCATGGTTATGATGTAAACATTAATATAGGCAGTTGAAGATGAGGTACTATATGGGTCACAATTTTTGACTTTAGGTCAAAAATGAGGAAGGCTTTGTTGACAAAAATGAATCTTAAAAATATTGTTAGCCCTGAAAACTGAATGACCATAGAATAGTTTGGGTTGGAAGGACTTTTAAATGTTTAACTCCTCTCAATGATCAGGAACGTCTTCAACTTCATCAGCTTGCTCAGAGCCCTTTCCAACCTGACCTTGAATGTTTCCAGGGATGGGGCATCTACCACCTCTCTGGGCAACCTGTTCCATTGTTTCACCACCCTCATTGTAAAAAAAATTCTTCCTTATATTTAGTTGAAATCCATCCTCTTTCAGTTTAAAACCGTTACTACTTGTCCAGCAGGCCCTCCTGAAAAGTATGTCCTCATCTTTCTTATGAGCCCCCTCTAAGTACAGAAAGGCAACAATAATGTCTCCTTGGAGTCTCCTCTAGCCTGGACAATCCCAACTCTATCAGCTCTTCTTCACAGGAGATGTGTTCCATCCCACTGTGTCCTTCCTTTGGACCTGCTCCAACAGATCCATGTCTGTTCAAAAAAAATGCCATGAAGCTTCAAAGGATAAAAGGTTGCACTACCTTTATCCAATCTGTATCTCAAGCATAACAAAATCTGTGAGGCATCTTGTATAAACAGTGATTCAGAAATTCAGAACTTCAGAAGAGTACCTTAGCCAATGTGGGTCTAGTCTTATGCTGAAAGGGACTGTTTCAGAATCTCGTGCACATTCATCTGTGTGTTTCCACATCTTTTTTTCTGGTATGTAGTATGTATGCAGGCAGATGATGAGCATGTTTTGTTGCTGTTGGTTTGGCTTGGTTAATTTTCTTTTTATGGTGAGGTTTATTTTTGAGGGGATCATTTCCTTCATCTAGCTTATCAAAATGTTGAGTTCTATCACTAATATAGAACAGACAAATAGGAACATGCAAAGGTTTTGAGGGGAAAACGCTGTACTGCCTCTTTCAGAACATGCCACACAGAAACCCAGAAAGTCATAAAATCAGTCTTCAGTGAGTGGCAGTAGTGTTTCTCGTAATTTAACTATGTAAATGGTAAATGTGTGAAGCAAAAGAAATATATATTTATATATATATATGTATACATATATACAGAAAAGCAGTAAAATCTTGAAAAAAGGTATGACTGCCAAAGCAAATTTTGTGCATTTATGCCTTGTTCAAACAAACTGCAGATATAATAATATGCAGTTACTAATCTATTTTTTGTGCATATTCTAGATGTGTTTTGTGTTGTTTGTAGTTGCACAGTTGCACTATGGAGCAGTTTACCTTTTAACATGGAATTTTGATACAGGCTGATTTGTTTTAAAACTGTTTCTTATACCAACATAATTTCCAGGAATTTTGTCATGTGAGAAATACAATTTTTCAAAATTGTCAAGTAGTATTAAAAACATAAACTAAATCAGAGTAAATATTGGTGCTTTATGCTAATGCATGCTTGACTTTGAAAGCCTGTGGAAGACTTTTCCTCTCAGGCAGATTTTGGTGTCTCATACAGGCAGCGTCCTGCACTTGGGGAGTGCTTAGCATCTCTTGCAGCAGCCATTCCAGTAGCATTCCTTGAACCTTCTCTCAACCATTACAACCCACTGTCTGTCTTCAACACAAAAAGTGCAAGAGAAAGAGCAAGTAAGTACTGTTCCTCATGAAAAACATGAAACAAAACAAAACCACACACCTGTTTGCTCCTCTCCAACTAATAGTAATAGAAATTGTAGTAATGTAAAGAACCCGAATGTACACCTCAGTAGAGAACTCCTACTATTACTTGTTTATTACTTGTCATCTTAGCCTTGCTCTGCTTTATTGAGACTGTGTTAACATTTTTGTGTTTCTCCTAGCACATTTGGATTATTTGGATGTATTTCTTAATGTGATGTTTGAATTCTTTTCTGAAGCTGCATACTGTAAAACTTGAAGCTTAGTCAAAGATCCTATCTACATTACAAAACTTCTTAGCAGATTGTATGCTTATGTTCTTACTAGCAACATGCAAGAAGTGCAATATCTTATTTATGTGAACAGGGCAACTATCTACATATTTTGTTGTCTTACCAGTACTCCACTGCATTTCGATATAGGGATCTCTTGTCAGAATATGACTTTGATTCCATGAAACCTTAATCAAAGGAACATGAGTCTTTTACATAGAATTTCTTCATTTGTTTCTCTCCCCCCTTACTGTTTTTGGACTCAAAGTATTTCAGTATTTTCCTCATTGATCCACTGTAGGAATAATTACATGCCAAAATTATTGTTCCTTTGTGGGGAAGGAGGGTGGAAGTAGGTAGATCAATTCCATATGATTCCTAACTTTTTTATATAAAAGCAGTTAATGAAAAGCTTGTGCTAGCTCTTTGTTCCTTTCAGCTTTACCTTGTAGAAGCAGCACTAGTGGAAGAAGGATTTTACTAGAGTGACTGGCATTAGATTATGATGGGTTGTTAATTGCTGAATAAGCACTAAGCACTCTTCAATTTCTAATACAAGTGTCTGGCAAACTGAATTCTTTCCTGTCATTTTTGTTGGTAGACAGATGTGAAGAGTTTTTGAATTAGATACATTTCATTTTAATCTTGCCTATGATTTTGAGCTGCCTTTTCTTTTTAACTTTCCCCTGAAGTGGATTTAATCTTTTGCAAATTGACATGAAAGTTTTCAAAGGTTATGAAAACAATAGCCGGAGTTTACCCAATAAAAGCTCTCAGTTCTGCACTTTTCCATAGCTGGGCTTCCCACCAGATAATTGCAGGACAGCCGTATTTTTGTGACATTGATTGCCTACATCAATGCTATATGCACATTATCAGAAAGGCATCATTTGTGAGATGAGATCCTCATGTATACCCCAAAGTTTTAATACATCTGCCCAAGATGGTGAGAGAAAAATCCTGAGTGACAATGTCATTTGTATTTAGGGTTTAAACATAGATGAACATATATGTTCCATTTTATTTTGTCAATAAATATTTTTCTTTTATACCCTTACTTGCAGTTTTAGGTATGCCAGATACAGTGGAAGACATGTGTCCAGAGATCCCTCAGTTGGATGGATTAATAAAAGAAATTAATGATTTAGCAGAGTCTGGAGCAAGGTACACTGAAATGCCTCATGTAATTGAGGTTATCTTACCCATGCTATGCAACTATTTATCCTACTGGTGGGAAAGAGGGCCAGAGAGTGTTCCTCAAAGCACTGGGCCTTGCTGTACAATGATAACATCTGAGCATCTGAGCATCATCCTTGGAAACATTCTGAAAATCATTAACAACAATCTGGGAATTGATGAAGCATCTTGGATGAAAAGAATTGCAGGTACTTTATATATTTGTAAAGAGTAATTGTACCTAATCACATTTCTTTACTTTGCTAATATTACTCAGTGCTATAGTAATAATAAATTATAATTGAAAACAACAGGAAAGAAAGATAAAGAATAGATAAATAACAATAAGAGAAAGATATTTTAATTTTTAAAAGGTTTTTATTGTTATTTTTATGCATGCGTTGTAGTATCACTACAAGCGGAGTGCTTTCTATACACTGTAATAGATTCTGAAAATTTTACCTTCTCTATGCACTGTATAAAAGCCTTAGCATTTAATTTGGAGTTGGATCAATGGATCAAAATCCAATTATTTTCAAGATACCCAAGAACTGACTATTGTAGTAGGCAATATGAATCACATGAATTCTATTCATGAAGTACCAGGTCAAAAGGGAAAGAAAAAGTGTAAAGTGAAATAATCCCAGAAATAATCCAAAGTCAGAATTAGGTGCTTTGCCTGAGTAACTTCCAGCTATTAAATGAGCAGAAAGATTTCACAAAATGTCCTGTAACATTTACTAGCTAGCTATCTGAAGAAATATACTGTATCCAGATTTTATTATTTGTCTTAAAAACAGTGTAGAAGTATAGTATATAATTATACAGAGACTGCATGGCTGGGCTTAAACCACAACACGTGGTTCAAGAAAATCTATGTAAAAGTAATAATTTCCTGTGAAATTGTAATGCCCATTGGAACTGGGTTTTCAGTATTATTTTACATACTAAAAGCTATTTAATAATAATGATTCCATTAAAATTTAGTAAGAGATCTGCTGCTTAACTGTAGGGACCACTGCTTGTATTTTTGTAGAAGCTGCTTATCTTTGTAAGGAGATAATGTACTAGTGATGTTCTTATAAGGAATTTTGACTTAAGTGATCTACATTTCATTACAAATGTTTGTAGAAAATACATCTATGACCTTGAATTAGTCATTCATTTTATGCATTTTAGCTTCCCCAAGGAACTCTTCCAGAACACCATCTTCTGACTGTTTTCTGACATGGTATACAAAAAACACAATCAAAAAAACCCAAACAAACAAAAATCCCTGTATTTTTGTGAGCACTTTGTGTCTCAATCCCTGCATTGTTTGCATTCTAAGTTGAAGATGCGTGGCTTGCCAAAACCATGGTAGTTTATTTGATTCAAACCTGAAATACTTATAATCTGAGCTCCCAGTAACTAGCTTTTAATCTCTTAACATACATGAAAGCTATATTTGTAGTTTTATTAATAATTTTATGATAGTCCAAAAATACGTGAAGTGTTATGACCTTTATGTTTTCTAGAACTCCAGAGTTCATATTAACATCAATTGCACATTAATCATAAGATTGTCTATACTTTTCTATGTATAGTTTATGCTCAACCCATCATCAGCAAAGCTAGACCTGATCTGCTGAAAACTCACTTTATTCCAACACTGGAGAAGCTGAAGAAGAAAGCTATAAAGATTGTGATGGAAGAGGAGCAACTGAAAGCAGATAGTAAAACTGACACCCAGGAAGCTGAGCTGCTCATTCTTGATGAGTTTGCTGTTCTTTGTAGAGATCTTTATGCCTTCTATCCGATGTTGATACGTTATGTAGACAACAACAGGTAAATAAAAAAACAAGAATTAAATTCATATTTATTAGTTAATGTACTGGAATCCATGATCAGATAATCAGAAATGTATTTAATGTTATGCTGAGAATCAGATCCTGAGTATTTTAAGATTCTTAATTTATGGAATGATGTGCCTTGAACACACAATCTTTTCTCAGATGCATTAGGCTTATTTATTTGTATTGTAACTACACTGTTATCATTAAGAATGCTTATCCTGACTAGACTTGCTATATATGGTACTGCAGTTCAGTAGCATTACAAATGAATATGCATTTCACAAACTAAAAGATGACTAAACCCCTTAACTATTAATGACAGGGTGAAAAACCATTTTGCCTCACTGAACCATACTATTTGTAGATAATACCACAAAGATGTTAATCCTGTGTGTTGGTTTTTAAGATGGAAATATAAAGTGGACAACATTATATTGCCTTTAGAATTATCAGAACTTTTTCTTCTCAACTATTTACAGAAGGATTATTCTGTGCCTATGCTTTCCTTTTCTTTTGTCCCAGAACTTGACTCCAAGATGTTCATGCGAAGAGTATCAATAGTATCTCAGTATCTACAGTATCTTAATTGTATCCTTAACAACATTGTTCTTTACACAGTCATTGTCCATGTACATTTTTTAGATGTTAGTACATATTGGGCTAGTTAGGAGCACTTTCATTGCATGCATGATCATTTGTCACGTGAACCAATTTACTGAAAATTATTTGCTTTTTCTAGATGAACTCAAGGCTTTACTATTTCAGACCTTGCAGGCAAGGAAAAACTCCCAAATTCTTTAAAACCACAGTGTTAACTGGGCTGTGGAGAAATCCAACTAGAGAGATAGAGTTAATGTGCATAAGTTATAACGTAGTAATTCCTTTCATGTCTGCTATCAGGTGCCCACTTTACGCATGGTCATATTAATGCATTTTAGTTTGGACATGTTTAAGAGGGCTGTATCTGTTAGTCCATTTGCTCAAGTTTTCTGAGCATCCTTCTCCAAACAGACCCAGACAGAAACTGTATTAGGTCCTGGATTACAAAAACTAATCAAGTGAAGCAATCATACATTATAGCTTTACCCACTCATTAATTTCATTCACACCCTTAAAGTGTTCTTTTTTAGATCAATGATTGGAGGGAAGGGGATAGAGAAATAGTCAGGGAAATATTTTTGCTTTTCAGCCAGGTCTGTATTTTAGTCTGGTTCATATAATAGGCACAAAACTGTGTGTTGATATCATGGAAAGGAGAAGCATAAAGAAGTAAGTAGAGAAGAATTAGGAGTTTTGTTGGAGACTAGTTAAACTGCTATGAAAAATAGTTTCTCTAACCATGGTCATGGAAAATTGAGGTGATTCTCATTCAATTCCAAGATTAACTACACAAATGTAACTCAATCTGTTCAATAGAGATTGTTATATTTGGTTGTCTTACTTTAAATTTCTCTTGTTTTTGTAATTAGAGCAAATTGGCTAAAGAAACCAGATGCAGATTCTGATGAACTCTTTCGAATGGTAGCTGAAGTTTTTATCCTGTGGTGTAAATCACATGTAAGGCTTTTTATTCTGTTTAATTCTATCTTTCAATGTAAATGTGATAATTGCAGATGAATTAAACTTCTGGTGATTTTCCCCCCCATTTTTAGAATTTCAAAAGAGAAGAACAAAATTTTGTGATTCAGAATGAAATCAACAATTTAGCTTTCTTAACAGGCGACACCAAGAGCAAGATGTCTAAAGTAAGTTAATAAAAATTTATGGATCAATTAAGTCTTCAACATGTGTTTAGTATGTTATAAAAAGGCTCTGAAAATCTACTCAGATTGCAGGTGTTGTGCTGGTAGAAGAAACTAAAAATAGTGTTGTTTCTTGATGATAGATATGACAACTACTATACAAACTGTAGGCTATCTACCTTAGAGTTACTTGTTAAAGTAACATAGTCAAAGTTACATAGTCAAAGACAGAAGATTAAAATTGAAAAAGAAGTAATGTATAAGAGATTATGGGTTGTAATATGTTGTTGATTTTTCAGAAAAAAAAAAAAGAAAAAAAAAGATAAGGGTAAATTCTTTATAAAAGCTAGTGAAGAAACATTGGTGGCCTGATCTTTTTTTTTTGTCAACATCAGTCAGTATTGTTCTGTCAATGATGACAGAAGAATGCTGTCTTTGCATGTGCCTCTTAATTCATAAATATAGTGTGCCACATGTGCACTGTTTCTCTTGCTTCGTATTAATGAGCACATTAATTTCTTTTTTGCTCATTTTCAATATGACAAGGTGCCAACATGATGTCTGGGAAGTACATTTGTTACCTGTATAATAGAGAAAATGTATGTTATCAAGGTAAAAAATGTCACTTTGACGTTAGCTGAGGAAGACTGCTTTACTCAGCTAAAGCCAGGTGAAGCCTAATTCCAAATTAGTGTTGGTGAATATAGCAAAGAACCCTTTGTTTTATTCATATTTGTAATGTGTTTGGTGTAATCCTATTTTGATAGTGTTCCAGGGAAGTGGTGGGGTTTACACTTTTGTATTTCACTGTATTATGATTATAACCTAGCTACTGTAAGCCCAGCTTTAGACAACAGAGTCACAGAAAATATGCTATTACATTTCTTAATTCTCTTAAAAAGCATTTGTTTAATTTCTATGTTTCTGGTTCTGAAATATGGTTAAGCCAAACCCTGATATTGGAAAGTTTACAAGCAAAAAGTAACAGATTTTCTGCTTATCATTATTTCATGCCTGGTACTGAACAGCAATTCAGACTATATAGAGAATTCCATATTTGGAGAAAAGGAAATTTTTAATGTGTTTTTTTTTTTGTTGTTTTCAAAATGCACCTCCTTGAAATTATGTTACAGAATCGAAATGTTTGCATAATCCTTATTAGTGAGATGCACAGTGGGCACAGTCCAGGCTGTTTGCTGATCACTGGTACTATAACAGTTTATCATATCACACAGAATCACACAGCATTACCAGGTTGGAAGGGACCTCTAAGATCATCGAGTCCAACCCATGCCCTACACCTAACTAAGCCACGTCATCAAGTTCTATATCCAGTCTCTTTTTAAACACATCCAGGGATGGTGACTCCACCACCTCTCTGGGCAGATCGTTCCAATATTTTATTATTATTCTTTCTGTGTAAATCATGTAGTTCTGTATATTATAGTATGGCAATCACTACACATACATTTAATTACATATACTTCAATTTTTATGCATTAGAGTTGGCCTGAGGAAGAAAGAGTTAGGTGTACTGTTTATTTTCAAGCATGGTAGGTTAGAATCAGGTGATTTGTACTTTTTCAAAATTGTGTCTCACTGCAGTGTTGATAAAGGGATAATATGATGTAAACTGCTAGTGTCATAGTCAGTCTGGAATGACAGGAATGGCAAAACAAGTCTTTACAAAATGAAGCATAGGTATCCTTCATACTGCTCCAATTATTATAAAATCACAGGAATTTAACATCAAGAATCTATATGCTCCAACTTTGAAAGAGTTTGGTTTTGAGATTGCATTTTCAAACTCCTGTTGTGCATATTTAAATGTAGAGATACATTTCTAAAAGTATTCATAGTGTATTTGTATATAACATGGAAGTAGA
Organism: Agapornis roseicollis; assembly: GCA_002631895.1. Taxonomy (NCBI): domain Eukaryota; kingdom Metazoa; phylum Chordata; class Aves; order Psittaciformes; family Psittacidae; genus Agapornis; species Agapornis roseicollis. The sequence continues at coordinate 116,798 of NDXB01014091.1, forward strand.
TGCATATGTAAATGTACTTTCCTTAATTGGATATACAGTACATAACATTACATATAAAGATTCTACTTTTTTATATGCATATAATTTTTCTAAGCATATTAATATAAACCATAGTGTTTAAGGGCACTGTGCATGGTTATTGCTAATATAGGAAGAAACAAAAGATTTTTTTAATGTATTTTTCATGACTATTTTATTAATATATTACCATATCTGCAGGAGTGATTGCAGAACAGCTGACCATTTAGATAGGCATTTGTTTCATGATGAATTAAATATTGTGATACAAAATACATGAGGCATATTTTAGAAGTTTTCTGTTGGTTTTCTAGATATGATTTCTATGCAGGAAATTGATGACATTTCATAATGTATAATGTAAATGTTCTAAAACTAGCACATTCATTAAAGCATATACTTAGATCTGAATAATATTTTTAAAAGACTGCATGGTTTGGAATAAAAAAGAAATTTTCTATGTAAGTGAATTTCAGGTTTTTTTACAAGGTTTGATACTTATTTATATCCTCAGAGAATAATCAGTAGAGGGCATTACATCAGGGAATATTGTTTTTATAAATTCTTGCTTTATTATTAAGATTCAGCTCAGGAAGTAGTATACTAACAGAATAATTAGCACTTTTTTTCTTTATCACCACTTTCTCTATACTTGCATTAATTGTTTCAGAAGTAATCATATCCAATATTTATCCAGCATGAGACTGTGTTGATAACTGTGAATATGAACATTGCCTATTAACAGTTGGTCCGAGGAAGAACAGTTTGGGGTGTCTTAAAAGAGTAAGGCCCCATGCTGATCTTGGGCTTCTTTAGACAGCTGTCTGTCTTAGAACAAAGTGTTTTTCCGAAGATGCTAAATACACTGATAGCACAAGTGTGTAAGGTGTGATATACCATGTTCTGTATCTTCACATGCCATATCCAGAAAAAAAACATGCAGAGGATGAAGGATTTTGTTATACCAATAGTAGTGATAACAAATGATTCATCGTTACATTCAGTAAATTGATAACGTACCCTTTGTATTTGGATTATACAATATTAACATTGTTAATATTCTCTCAAATAAATATATTAACAGCTGAGAAAGTTTTTAATTTTTCTTTTCTGAAAAAATGGCAGCAGATTGCTCGGAGGGGAATGGTAAGTTAGAGAACTGAGAGAGACTGGTAACTTAGATTACACTGAAATATCAGATTTGTAATAGGAGTGTTGAAATGGAGAATTTAAATATTCAACTCCACTAATCTGTTATTTTTGAACTTTTCATAGGTTTTTTTTGGTAAAATAGTATTTTTATGAAGATTCAATATTGTCCTATTGTGTTTTACAGTTAATTGATATAAATGACTGAACGCATGCATTCACATGTACATGATAAATGTCAAATACATATGTGGGCAATTTTTCCTTTGTAACTCTTGCATCTAAGGGAATGTGTGGCTGGATATATAACCTCAGTTGCTAAAGATTTGCATAGCCTACTGAAGATTATTTGACTGGATCTCATTCTTAATTTTTTTCTTAATCTGTTTTTCAAAAGCATTTGGATGGGCCTATTATAGAAGTTCGAGGCAGACATAAGATCCAAGTTGTATTACAAAACTACATTGTGGCGTGTGCCCATTTGCAATATGTAATACATATTATTTGCAAATGTATGATAATTAGAGCATTTCATGTTAGCATTTTCTTCAAGAGGTTTAGATCTCTTCTTTGAGCCTATTTCAATTGCATACATTTCCTTTAGATACACTATTGTAAATCATGAGTGGATTAATTTTATGGCCATCAGCAACAAGTGAAATTTAATAAACATATCGTTTTTACTTACCCTTGCTGCATATAAGCTGAGCTGTGTCTGTGCAGCATTTGCATATTCACGCAATTGAAATTTTCAGTTGAAATTTTCTATTTGTCTGAGTAAAGTATTGAAGATCCTAAGATACTGAACACTAAATTTGAAGATTAGTCTTTCAGTCTTTCATGTAGCTGAGTTTCTTCACTATGTGATCTAAATATAGTAGAATATAAAAAGAGATTTTAATAATATCTTGGCTTCAATATTTTGATGCTAATTCAAGCATCACAAGAAAACAAAGTTACTATTAGACCTATCAGAGAAGTGGAGGTTCTTGTGTTTCTGGATTTTTGGTGGGTTTTGGTGGTTTTTTTTCCAATGTTTATTTTTAACCAACAGTTTTCTATAGTATTTTCCCATGCCTGGTCAAGGATTCCTATAAGTAGCAGTTGAACTTTTTTGCCATTTTACCATATCTATATGACTGAATTTATCTTCTCAAGATTGCCTGACACAATGATAATGTAGTGTTGACTATGGTATGCATGTTTATTTAAGTGTATTTATGGTATTAACATCATAAACAGGAATAAAAACTGTGTAGGTATAACAGTTACAGTTGAGTATATAATAGTGGTCTCACAGAATGGGTACTGCTGAGAGACAGGTGCTTAAGTTTTCTCTCAGGCTGTCTTAAAAATAGTAATGTGCTATGAAATGGGAAAATACATCTATAAATGAAATGCATCTTCACAGTGATAGTTTGATTTCCATTTCTAAACATAATTATTTGCAATCATATTTTGGTGGGGAAAAGAGTTTAGAAAGAGCTGTTTTCATGAAAATGTGAATATTTTTGTTATTGGAGTTCCAGACACCTTTCTCTTTTTAATGATCTTGGGAAAAGATGCAGTAATTAATCATAATGATGTGCTTACTTATTAGATGTACTTCCTTGTGAGCTGAAGCAATAAATGGTAGTGCTGAACAGCAATAGAAAAATTCAGAAGTTCAATCATTTAATAAGAATTAAGCTGAATAGTTTTTTTTCACTGAGATCTCATTTAATTATACACTTACAGGCTATTATTATAGCTAAAACTTGTAATGTTTTAATTATCCTAGTAAAGCTGAGTCAGTTTATTACTAACTTGTAAAATTTTCATCTTTTCATCTCTTTTACTTATCATTTTTTCCCTTTATTTTTCTTTCATACAGGCCATGCAAGTAAAGGTACAGGTCAAAGTGCATGATGTGTCTTTGTTTTTTAGATTTAGAGATGATCAGGCTCCAAGCATTCTTTCCATTGATCATAGCAGTGGCGTCACAAAGTGGAAGCCCAGGTTCCACCTCCTATAAATTTTCTGCAAGTTAAAGGGGTAGTATTTGACCAGAGCAGCTGAAATTCCCTTTCACACTCCCACATGTTGCTTAATGTGCAAATGTTGTAAAGTTGCCTTTTATAATTATTTTAGGTGCAAATTCTGCCTCTGCTGTCTTTCTGCATTCTGATTTTTTTTGCTAATATATTAAAGCAGATGTTGTAAAAGCAGTACTTAAGTAGAGTCATCAGAAATGTGTATTTGGCTTCTGATATTCAAGAAAAGTATGTGAGAGAAATGCATTAAAACCTGTACTCTGTCAGTAAATGAATAAAGATTTTATTAGAACTAATAAGTTTAAATAAGATACAGAGTTCAAATCCCACCTTTTTACAAAATTAAATAGTATTTACTAAAGATGCAAGGCGTGGCAAAGCATTAGAAAAATTCTTGTTTCTTTAATGTTTCTTTTATTGAAAGCTTGCTTTGTCCCCAGTGAACCACAGTTCACCTACATTTACATCATTCATATTGTCTTTTCTGAATATGAACTTCTGATATAGATGAGTACTTTGCAACCTGTGGTATCTTCTTCACTGGTGAAGCAAAATGGAGTGTAAAATCCTTTCATCTTTCCCTTCACCCTTTGTGTGGAGCAGCTCCCAAGGTGCTGTGAAGATTTTTTAATGAATTACATTGGAGGAATAAGTTAAAAAGTGAGCAGTTGTATTAATCTAATAGATCTGATTTCATACTTTGCTATTGTCAAATTTCCCCAGGCATATAGAGTAGGATTTAAGAAATGCTGTCTGGATAATCTCAGAGAATTGAAGGTTTAAGGAGGTTTGGAGTATTAGAAATACTAATTCCATCATATTAACTGGTTTTAGCTGATTTATTTTTTTAATAAATACTTTGTTTATGATTGTATTTTTAGTTATTACAAATCTACTGGAGATTCTGTAATTATTTTTCTGTATAAGTTTAAGAAATATCCGTTTGTGCATTTAGCTCCTCAAACAAGTAAGATCAATATGTGCTGTTAGACAGCCAGATTATCTCATTCTTCCTGTTGAGGTCCTTTTAGCACATTTAATTATTTAGGCAAAATCTATCCACTTTAATGAAATCAAGTTATTGCAATTACTCCTACCAATTACTCCTATAGTTGCTTATTAGAACTGCATGAGATGTAATCTGATTGCCATTTAGGTTTCTGTCTGTGACTCTACTTATATATTTATCAGCAGGACTTGTGAATTCACAGGTAGAAGGATTTGATGGCAAAGGCAGAATGGTTCTTCTTCTCAGATTTTAAAACTATTCAGGTTTTAAGGTTAGGTAAACCCTGTTATTAATCTCAAATTAAAATAAAATTGGATGTGTAAAATGTCCTCAAGCCTAAAACCATAAAGATGCAGAAAAATAAATAAATATCTCTCCTTTTCTTTTTTCTTTTTTTTTTTTTTTAATATATTGATTATATTTTTTGTTCTTTTTTTTTTAATA
>NDXB01014091.1:121548-144014 GCA_002631895.1 Agapornis roseicollis
TTTTTTTTTTTTTTTTTTTTTTAATATATTGATTATATATTTTGGTCTTCCTTTTTTAAGATGCACAGTGACGCCACTGGAATGCAGTGATACATTGTGGGATTTGTTTGTCTGCTGTCAATGTACAGTACAAATAATATCATTATTATAGCCATTACATCACTGCTACTTCTAAGGCACTTCCAAAAGCAAAGCTTTGAGGCAAAGTACTCTCTTGCAATTGTTAGTTCCTTAAGAAAGGAAGCCACATCCATTGTGTGTTCCCTCTGACCTGCAAAGTGCTCATTATCAGCTACATTCGCAGAGCTTCACCATCTAGAAAACTGAATTTGCCAAAATTAACCACTGAGTGCAATATGTATGGCTGCCTTTTTTAATTCCAGTGATTACTGTGATACTTGTGTGGGAGTAATTGGTAAATAATGAATTGCAGTGGATTCTGCTGTATTCATATGTCAAACTACACAATGTATTATAAAAGCAGTAGTCAGAAAAACAATATATTGACAGAGGGAAAAGGATGTGGAGGGTTAAATGCAAGCATTTGCTGTTTTGTAGTGTTGTGTAAGTCTGGAGGCCTAGTCCTGAAATCTTATCTTAGGCAAAACTCTTCTTGAGTGTAGTAGGAGTTTAATCTAGATACAGAATTCAGAACTGGGCTACTTTTATGTTGTTGTTGTTTTTCATATGTTCATTAAATATATGGGTCTATTCTAAAGGTTTTGATTTGCTGTCTCGTAAATGAAAAAGTGTGAAATATTGTTATAATGTGTCTCTTGTAAGATGATAGGGCAGATGTTATTCTGTTGTGCTGTTTACTTCTGTCTCTTGTTTTCCTTTTCCTATTACTTGTGATCTCCAAAGATGCAAAAGACTTAATTTTTCATCCCAGACTTGATTATATTAATGAAAGCTAATGGGCAAGGTTTTTCCCAAAGGCATTAATTCATTGAATGCAATAAGATTGGCATTTTATTGCATTAAATAAATCTTTTAGATGCTGGTATTTTTCAGTTGAGATAAATCAGACAATATTCATTCATTCAAACTCTGGATAACTATGTAAGTTTCTAATAAAAATTAAACATCCTGAACTTTCCTCTGCAACATGGAAAACTAATATTGTCCCCTGAGACTGACTCAGCTTTTAACTTTAGGGTTGTTTCTGATTTTAGAGGCAACATCCAGAAAACATAGATTCATATATCTGAATGCACACTCAAAGATGTTACTGCTATTAAAATATTAGTTATTTCAATTTCTGCATTGGCACACACAAAAAGTATTCCTTTACATTTCCTGCATAAGACTGTACACCCTTCCTCTAATGCAGCATTTTTCATTAGTTGTACAGGAACATAGTTTCCTTGGACCATTAGGGGAAGAGTATGTTAGAAAAGTTTAAGAATTGCAGTCATTTACTTTTTCATTTTTTTAATTGTAGTCTGGAGGACAAGATCAAGAGAGAAAGAAATCAAAACGCAGAGGGGATTTGTACTCCATACAAACATCCTTGATTGTAGCTGCACTTAAAAAGATGCTTCCCATTGGTTTGAATATGTGTACTCCTGGAGATCAAGAACTCATCTCTTTGGCTAAGACTAGATACAGTCATGTAAGTGTATGCTTTCTTGAAGTTTTTAATGCAAAATAAGCAGTACTTTATAACCTGAACTTTGAGGCAGAGATATCTAAGTAGTCAATATAATTGAATGTATCAATATGCTGTAAGCAATTACAGCTGCTAATTGCACTTTCACAAGAAAAAGTGCATAGACAGCTGCCATCATTTCCATGTCATTTTCCATTTGTATACAATGTACATTTTTACACGTGCAATTTCATTTGGACCAAATACTGAAATAGCATTATTTAGCTTTAATTCCCTCTTCAAAGTTAATCCTTGTTTTGTGGTCAAAATTAAAAAAGGCCTTTGTCCCACACTCTTCTGTTAATCTTTAGTGTACTTGGAAAAGAAGAGAGTTTGAGGTTCAATATGAAAATGATAGCTGCTCTAGGTTGTATGTGGTCTTATGAGTCATAATCTGAATTCAGCAATATTTTACTTTTGTACAGAGGGACACCGATGATGAAGTCAAAGAACATTTACGTAACAACTTACATTTGCAGGAAAAGGTAATGTAAAAAAAAATCTGTCTTGAAGATGCTGGTGTGTACTTTTTAAACACAGAAGTCACAATTGTTTTGTTTATCAGGAAATGTAAAAGTAATTTTTAAAAAGAACCTGAAAGCTTATTAGAAAAATTGCTCTTTCCCTCTCATTTTTTTTCTGTAAGTATAATTGGTTTATTTGTAGCTTTGGCTGCTATTTTCAAGTTTCAGGAATTATTGTAGGGTGGAACAAACATAAAAAATTGAGATATTGATAGTTTTAAAGCTATAATTACTTAAAATCCACTTGATCTGAGAAGAAAATAGAATTAAAACTACAGTATTTCAGCTTCTCAAACTTAACTTGCAGTAATGCTTAAAAACTATTTCTAAGAATTGGTACATTTTAAATTAACTATGATAAAATAAGAAATACTTGTGTCATCTTCAAATTTTTTCAAAATCATTTATGTCACTACTATTTAAATGCTGAATGCACTGTCAAAGGTGATATCCAGATGGAGTTCTCAGCATTCTGTAAATAGTAAACAGTCCTTGAACATAATAGGAGTAACTCTTACCTGTCATGGGAGATTACTGGTTGCTCTAAGTCTGTACTTACATAAATTTAAATTGGACACAGTTAAGTAATTCCACTGTGGTTTTTCTATTTCTGTCTTCAAAAAAACCTAAACCTTTGGCTGTAATTTCACCTACTAAAATTCCAGTTGCCTTTTATAGATTTCATTGAACAGCTTTCCACCTGTTAGTACAGAAGTTCAGCAAGGAGTTAATTTCAATCCCAGTACTAAATGTTCTTTTTTAATGCAGTTGAATGGTATACAGAAGTCCTGGGGTGTTTTTTTGGTGTCATGAAATAAAAACACTGATCCTTGCTTAAGGATTGAGTTCAGCTACCCAAAAGTATACATATACTGGCATGCATATATATATATGTATATGAGTCTAATGCCATTTTCCTGAGCAGCTAGCAGATATTAATTTTGACTAAAGTGGAACACATGAAGTGGGAGTATCTGCAGCATTCTTTATTATACTATGAGAATAACAGTGGTGGTGGTCAAATCCAGTATATTCATTCAGTTGCTTATGTACAAAATATGTTGATTTTTAGTCTGATGATCCAGCTGTGAAATGGCAGTTAAATTTATACAAGGACATTTTGAAGAGTGATGAACCTACTGACCCTGAAAGAAATGTGGAACGTGTGCAGAGGATATCAGCTGCTTTGTATCACCTGGAACAGGTAAAAAGTCAAAAGTCTGTACTGTGTTGGTTTTGAAGTAACTCTTTTTTTTTTCCTTTTTTTTTTACCTTCTAGAGATTATTTTGACTTCAGCATCATTATTAAAGTTTCCAGATAAAAATTATTTTTGTGCATGCATGCAGACACACACACACATCCAGATGCATATATGCAGGTTTTAACATAATCTGTTGTGCCTCAATTTAGCTTCAGGGAAAACTCAGGATATATTTGCCTCTGACTTTGTGAACACCCATAAAAAGTATAGTACACAAATCATCACCATTCAGTACCTGAAAACTCTGTAATTTTAGAAAAATAAGTTTGCAAGTGCACTTTCTGTTTCTGGGTTAACCTGTCACCTGTATCTGCACTTGAGGATGCTGTAGCAGCTTTTGAATAGGTTGCCTGTCTATTGAAATTATGAAGTTTAATTACAAAAAGGTATTTGTACTCTTCCAAAATAAAGTTAATCCACTTCATTCACAAGTGCTATGGCACAGAAATTCACTCACATAAAATATTGAATATTCATAGTTAAAAACAGACAAAATAACCATTTTGGAGCTTTACCAAGGAGTCCCACATGAGATACTCTGACATCTTGAGCTTTTATATATAAACTGAGAGGTACTGCACATAAGGCCTCCAGTAATTTTTCTTACACATGAACACTGTTTTTTCAGATGATGGGGAGTGTTTGTAACTTTTTCTAATTTGCTAAGTACATTAACCACTAGCTAAGCAGCAAATTTTGAATAAAAGCTGGAGTTGCCACTATATGTGCTAGAATATATTTTTCCATAGGTTGAACAACCACTGAGATCAAAGAAAGCTGTTTGGCACAAACTCCTGTCAAAACAACGCAAAAGGGCTGTTGTTGCATGTTTCCGAATGGCACCATTATACAACCTGCCAAGGTAAATGGCATAAAGGTGTTCTTGGTTTGGTGGTGTTTTTTTTTTTGTAACTTTTCTTTACATTTCTGAGTGCAAGTATTACTTGTGTTTCTTGTGTGTTCACATGCAAGTTTGTTGACCGTGATTTTGTTTAAGAAACTAAAGAGTTGGTTGTCAGCTAATTCCTTGCAGTAACAAAATACTTGTCTCCTAACAAATAACCAGAGGGGAAAAAGACCATAGGAATTACATTGCTTCAAAACCAAAATGCTTTATTTTTGTCAGCTGTTACTCTGTATAGTTCCCCAAGTTATCTGTGTAAATTGTTAAGATGTTGCTGTTTCTGTCCCCTTTTTGCCTCTACTTGCCGGTTTTACTCTTTATTTTCTTGTGTTTGTATTCTTTTCTCTTTTTTAAACTTTGTATGGCTATTCCTCTCCTATGGCATGAATGCTTCATTGTCTGAGACAATTTTTTAGCTGCTACAACTGAATGTTACATGGATTAGAGTGGCTAGTGGTGCAGAGCAGTGCAGAAAGGTATTTTGTATTTGTGGTTTGCTCTACTTCTTACTACAGTTGCATGTAAATAATGCAAAGTCCGAGATAAAGGGCATCCTCTGCTTGGTTCTATCTGCTGCTCTAAACAGAGTATTAAGACCATGAGGCAGTGGGGTCATTTCCTTTACCTTATTCTTTCTCAACAACTCTGCTTTTTATTCAGATACAGCCAAAGTACATCTTTAAGTTTGCATCTCACCTTCTGCATTTTTTCACCTTTCGTATTTAATATATTTGTTCAAGGATTGTTTGTAAAGTATCTAACATAAAATTTGCATTGCATTTTTAAATGCCAGTCTACATGCTTAATGTTGGCTTAAGGTCTCTAACTGTGCCACTAACTTATAGGAAGAGTAAAAACTGCAACTTTCGTTGCAAGAAGTAGTTGTTCTAGACTATAACTTCTCTAAGTTGCCATAGTACCTTCAGGCAATTTTCAAAGAACCAGAGTAATAAAAGGGTTTAAGTCCAACATAAGAACAGACTGGCTAGTATCAACCATTTCATCTTCAAGAATTGTATTTGGAAAAATAAGAGGAAGTGATATGAAGAGCACCCATTTCAGTACAACCTTTTTGTGAGCATTCTGGATTTATAAATTCTTAAAAATGTTAGGAATATATGTGAGCACCGAAATGATAAAAATAGTTTGTCCTATTTTTTTCCTTTTGAAAAAAAACCCACATTTATTACCTTTGAGGTTGGTGTAATACTTGCCAAAGGGCAAAATGGGTTATGAATCTGTATTTTCATATTTTGATAAAAAATGGAGTCATGCTCATTGAAGTAGAATATTCATATGTAAATTTCATTAAAATCCTTTCTGTGTTGAACAGATTGATGTTGATTCATAAACTTTATGGTAGATTTTTCAGGTGAAGTTTATCCCTAATATGAGTGTGAAGCAAATCTGTGCAGTTATTTCATCTTGTAGATTTTCATCTTGTAGCTTCTATAAATGAACTGTCATGAAACTATTTTAGCCAATTAATTGTGGCATTGCAGGCAAGACATAGAATAGTAAAATCAAAGTGGTTTGGGTTGGAAGGATCTTTTAAAGGACATTTAGTCCAACCCCTTAGCAATGGGCGGAAACTTCTAGGTATATCACTCAATTGATAGATGCAGAGCAAAGTTTTAAAATTCACTAGTTTATAGACACACATTTTTTTTCTAGATTAATCATAGGGTTCTGACAGGAAAATAAGGCTGTCACTATTATGCACCTCTGTCTCCATCATTTAAATTGATTGTGGTGTTAAGACATCTCTGAACCCTAGGGAAATTATTTCAAGTGGGGTATGATTAATTCTAGGAGCTATATAAATCCCTTTGAACCATAGTTTAAGTTTTCCTCATTTTAGTTGCAGCTTTCTATTGGAAATTTGAAAATTTCTGGAGATTTAGTTGGCTTTCAGTATAATTTAATGTTGATTTCATACTTTAGTTTTCCTCAAAATTTATTTTTATATGTATGATTTTTTAGTAATTGCAGGATACTTCAGAAATTAAAATGTTTGTTGATGTACAGGTGTTTGTTAAATCATAGAATATTTATGATAGAAGTTAAATTAATTTTTCTCAGTACTCCCTTTTCTAGAAGTGCCTGAAGATACAAAATAAATAATTATATTTAAAAATATTTTTCTTTTTCAAGAAACAATTAAATTAGGAAACACTAGTTCCTCATGTTCTGTGTTTATTTGATATATGTGGCTTTGAAAAGTGTCTTACGTGATAAATGTTTTCTCTGAGATGTATGTATGTACTTATGTTTGATGTTTTAAGGAAATTAATTTGTAAAACATTTGTCTTACTGTCTCTCTTCTGTATATGCACATAGATACAGAAAAGTTGTACATGGCAATTTTTCATACAGTTTACAAATTATATTCTTTCTGACTACTTTGTTGAATTTGACTTGTGCCTTTCTTCAATGAAAACCTATATGCTTTTCTTCAGACACAAAATTAGCAATTTCTTCCTGAGCACCTTTCAACGTGTTTGGCTGGAAAAAGTACATGAAAAAACTCAGTATGACAGGCTTATACTCAATTTAATGGTAATGTAACTTGTGAAGAGCCTCTTGCTTATGCACACACTTGTTCCTTCCCAGCCATGATTTGATGTTATCATAAAACATGAATTTGTACAATTTTCAGAAGGGATTCTGATTGGTCAGTTTTTGGAATTTGGTAATAAAATGCCACCAGTAAAAATAAAATGCAGGAAAGCACAGAAGGTTGGTTCAGTAGCTATTCCATTATAAAACAGTATTTCATGTGCACAGTGTCAATTCAGACAATTTGTGGTGCAGGATAAAAGCAAATGAAAAGGCTGTGTGAAACATTTGTAACTTCATGTAGTGTGCCTCAAAACAGAATTGTCCCCAGAATGTAACATAATGATGGAATGGTTTGGCCACTAATATATGTAGCCTTATTGCCAGGAGCTGTATTTTCTGAGGATGTTAGTTAGATGATACAGTGTAGTAGTAATTAATATGCCTAGGAGTTTTTTAAACTTGGTCATTTTCTAGAGCAGGTTTTGTGTATTTCTAATCTGCATCTTTGAGGGCATATTAATACTGCCTTTATTTGGAACTTAAAGAAAAGGAGCTGAGGTTACTCCTCTCTGTGGAGGAAGGCAATGATTGTCTGCAGATAACATGCTGGAAAGCAGTCAATACTTATTTTGTTGTTTGTGGCCAATTTCTGCTATCTCAGTGTCATAAATCTAGTAAATGAGGTTTACATCTCCTAGGTGTAAATCCCATCCATCTTTAAATCAGTCTGTTCAAGTGTGTATTTTTCCCATGCTTGTATTAAGGTTCCAGTCCTGCAGTTTCATATATAATGTATGTTAGCACTCCCAAAGCTTTAAAACCAAAAAGTAACACATGTATAGAAAAATAGTAAGAATATTCAAAAGTACATGCTGGTTTGTCACTGAATGTTAGTTATGTTTTGCATTTTGTTTCACTGACCAATCAGAGGATCAGAATTGTACAAATATGTATCCTTACTAATCATTAACCACCTGAGCTGTTATACTATGTTTTGTTACCCCTCTTGATCTCACTTTCACAACCCCCCCCAGGCACCGTTCTATTAACCTCTTCCTCCATGGCTATCAGAACTATTGGATAGAAACAGAGGAATATTCATTTGAGGAGAAACTAGTTCAGGATTTGGCTGTAAGTACTGACATAAATGGGCATATTTTTCAGTGCCCATTTTAGTGTATATTTCATGTTTCTGTTATAACCTATATTTAATTTTTGTGTACTGTATGCATATAAATTAAAAAATACTATTCCTTATGCTTCATGGCGTAAGGTAACTTTCTGATGTGGTCAAAAAGGCATTCATCCTATGATGAACACTGCATTAAGGTGGTTTATGCCTTCAGATGAACTATGTGATAATTTTTCTTGGGAAGAGAAATGGATTAGATGAACAGCCAGACTATTTTTGTCATTATGGTAATTCCTATGTTCCTATATTTTATTTACTGTTTTTTTAAGCTTGACACAGTTGATCCTTTTCCCCTTTCTAAATTTTTTGTTGATGCATAATATTTAATTTTAACATTTTCAGCTTTGATCCAAATTAATTTTGCTTTTTCCTTTTTGATACATCATAGGGACAAATAAACATATGCAGCCGTATTCAGCAAAAAATTATTTACATGTGTACTTGATAAAAGTGATTGGTAAATTTCAGCATTTTGTTACTGTTATTGATTCAGAAAGCCTACTACTTTTTTCTCTTCCCCCTGTGTAGTTAGTTTGTCTAAAATACTTCCAAAGGGCCTATAGTATCTAAATACTGTGAAAATGAATATATGGATTCATGGATCATATGAAGACATACCAGGAGATGCTTCAGCATTAGCAAAACCAGTCATATTGTGTTTATAAAGACCCATTGGTACAGAAGGTTGTATGATATTCTAAAAATCAAAGCTAATGTATTCTTCTCATAGTCATGTGGTCATAGTCTTTGGTTTTTCTTTTTCCTAAAGGAAGAAATGAAGCCATTAATCAAAACAGTGATTACAATTATTTCAGATTTATTAAAGCAGTAAATTGAACTCCTGTAACCACAATTATTACTATAATTGCAATAGTTCTGCAATAATTACAAACCTTGCAAAGGGCTGATTACACAAATAAGGTAAAGATGATATGCTGTTCTTCTGCCTGGCTCTTTTATACATCAAACTGCCAAATAATGTTCAAAATTGACAATAAAAGCAGTTATTACATTTCTTAAATCAAGGTTACCTAAATATGATGTATGTAAGTATTGTAGCAAAGAGTAGTCTGAATAGGATGTATCTAATGATATTATTATAACAGTTCTATTTATCAGTAATACTTCTGCTAAATAATTCAGCTGGCATTTTCTTTCAAGTCTGGTCCAGTAGAAACACATAATTTCTGCTGAATAAGGCTTCCCTAAGATTTTCACTGTCTCATTCTCAATACCTTGCAAATGAGAAACTTGCAAAGTTAGCATCAATTATGAATAGCAGATATTCTTAACTCCTCCTCAGACATACAGGCATGTAATGTTGCAAGTTATGCTATAAGCTATTGAATAAGGTGAATACTGGAAGTTAATACAAATTGGAGAGAGTAAAGTTACTGAAATTCTTTCTAAGCTTAATTACTCAATTTTTTTCTCACTCATGAAGCTTAATTTGTATGTTCTGATATAAATCTTGAGACAGACACTTCCAAAAAAAGATGAAGAGGAAGAGGAAGAGACTGAGAAAAAGCAGCCTGATCCACTTCATCAGATTATCCTCTATTTTAGTCGCAGTGCTCTCACAGAGAGAAGGTAAAAAAAGCTGTCTTGAAAAGCACATTGAGTAAAAGCACCAGCAACTGAATTTCTAGTATCATTAAAGAGATGATTTAGCACAACTTCAGTTCCTTAGTGCGCATAGTGAATAATTTTTTGCCTCTCAGTTTCATTAAAGTTTTCATGTATTTAAATTTGATATAACCTCTTTATTGAGATAAATATTGACTGGTTTTGAAATTTCAAAAGTTTGGTAAATACCCAACACAGAAGTAACTGAGCATGAATTCTTATAAAAACATAAAGTCTACAGGAACTACTAGTTTATTCAGAATACCTTCCCCTGGTCTCTGCTGCTTATAGATGTGTGGTGATGGTGCTGGTTTTCATTACATTTTATTCAGTATATCAGAAAAGATTTCATTGATGATCAGCATGAATCTCTTTCAGTGACAGCTTCTGCTTTGATTTTAGACTGTTGATTGGAATATCTATTTTTTATGAGTATGGTACTTCACATGCTTTTTATGTATGACTAATGTAATCTTGCCATCTGACTGTTAGAATTATTCTAATTTATATCTTCATTATACTTTTCTGTGCCTACAACAGCCAGTGATCCTTACTTATCCAACATAAGCCCAAAATCCATGATGTCCAAATATACCTCTAAACAGTTTAATTAAAAATTAGACTTATTTTGAGACAGGAAAATGCATTCATTACATGATTTTCAAGTATAATTGCATTTTAAGTAGATGTGTGTTTCTATTTTAACAAAATACCCTTTACTAAAATGGTATTTAGTTAATAGGAGTATGACTTCTTTTTATTACTATATAATAAAATAATTTTGCTTATTCTTTACTCTTTATAGCAAACTAGAAGATGATCCTTTATATATTGCCTATTCCGCTATGATGGCAAAGGTAAATATAGTATTTCAAGCTCTATCCCTCATTCCTCTCAGGTGCTTCCTATTCATTTTAGATGCTTCCTCTGTTTTAAATGTAAATTCTCCTTGTAATTTCTATATTTTTAATGAAGCAAACACTGTTCAGTTATATATATATAAAATGAGAAATTTCCTACATTAATAATATGAAATACAAGTAGGTGCAATCCTATTGATATCACTTGGCACTTTGTTTTGTATGGGATTAACTCATGAGCACTCGTAACATGTTAGTTATTTTTATTCTTTGGGTAATTATTTTGGAGTTAAAATTTTAAGGCTGTCAGAAATCAGCTGACAGGTTTTGCAACATACTGATCACAGCTGGCACATGTGAGGAGAGTCTGACTGTGAAGAAAAATATTATGGCTATAAATCGAGATATGAAATAAGAACACATAGCCTGCAGTTACAGGGTGTATGTGTAGTTGAATGAATACAGTGAAGTACTCACACATTAGCAAATACCAGTTTCTTATGTGGATGAGAACAAATATTTATAATTACAAGGATTTAAAATCTTCCTAGTGCCTTTAAATGTTGATTGAAAAAATAATTCTTTGGTCATATTTGTAGAAATACTATAGTAAAAATAGACATATTTTATAATAAAAATCTTGTGCTTTCTCTTTCTAACATAAAAAGAGCTGTCAGGAAGCAGAAGAGGAGGAGGAAGAAGAAAAGGAAAAGACATTTGAGGTAAGAGTTTGAATAACATTTCTTTTGCATTGCCTAATGTGCAAGTGTTTTAACTATTTCTTCTAGAATAAATACAAGAATAACATAGTTATTGAACTGATTTATTAGGTCATTCGTATAAAATAAATACGGTGTGTTCTGAAGTTTTGGATTCAAACAATCTGTTTTGGATTGGATCAGATTTGGATTTGGATTTGGCAGATGGCCTTCAACAACTTCAGATTTCTCACAATTTCGTTTTTTTCTGAACCAGTTCCACTCTGTATTGTGTTCTCATTTTTATTCCCAAACCCAGGAGAAAGAAATGGAAAAACAGAGAACTCTCTATCAGCAAGCTCGCTTACATGATCGTGGAGCTGCTGAGATGGTCCTTCAGATGATAAGCGCAAGCAAAGGTAATATTATGTGCAGCATTAAAAAGATACACGATCTACATATCCTAGGTATAATGCTATACATATATAGAATGTATTATGTCATTATACCTATTATGTGTATATCATGTATAACTTGTATATGGCAATGAGGCAAAATAAATATCCATTACAACAATATTAGGTAAAATTTACAGACTGCTTTTCTGGTTGAATAGTTCCTAATGGCAAGTTCTAATGACTGCACCCTTGTTTGACAGGTCATACAGGACCCATGGTTATTGAAACACTGAAACTTGGTATTGCTATTCTAAATGGTGGGAACACCATAGTTCAACAGGTAATGCTTTCCTAATGACTATGAATCTTGCTTGTGGAAAGAAGGAAAGTAATCTTGAGAATTTTAGTGTTATAGTGCCTTTAATTATAAGCTAAACAGTGAAGGAATGTCAGGGTATTTTTGGTACAATAACAATCATACTATTGCTTGCCAGTGACTTGCGTTTCAAATGGTAATTCAAAAAGTTGTTAGTTCATATAATTCTAATATAGATTTTTTTTTTTTCCCTCCCAAAATGTACACATTCTAGAAAATGCTAGACTACCTGAAGGAAAAAAAGGATGCTGGATTTTTTCAAAGTCTCTCTGGCTTGATGCAGTCCTGCAGGTAAAAACATAAATGATATTATTACAGTTTCAGTTTTATTCAAGTTGGTGGCTTATCGCTCAGTGCAGGTGGATTTGTTAGATTTAAATTACAGAAGTCACAGACTGTAGAATTCTTGTTGAAAATTTTTATGAATAGATGAACGGTACGTTAATCTTTCAGAGTATTCTTCCAAAGGAGAAAATAAAGCAAAGACTGTGTATACCTTTGAATGCTTAGTTTGGAGAGGCAGAAAAATAAACTGTAAAGGCTCCTTTACTGGCCCAAGATCCATCAAATTTTTAACCTGGGTTGTTCTAAGGATAGAGAAAAGCCATCACTGAAGGTGAGACAGAGTGGAGCTTTATCAAGCTTTCAGTTTCTCCACATCTCTGATGAGTTACATAATCTCTGTTTCTTCATTTGAATCGTCTCCAAATATATGTCAGGTTTGTTAGAAATGGCACGTCACCAGTGAGACTACAGTAGCCCATTTCCTTGATAAACCAGAAGTTCAAGTTAGTTAAGGTGAAGGACTCATTTTAAGAAGTTGGGAAACTGTTGGTGTTTCTGATTACACTCACAGTAGGGAACCTCTTTTTTTTTTTTAGTCTTTTAAAGCAACAGAATAGTTCTGAAGGAATAGACTGGAAATTAGAAGCAGAGGAGCTGTGTGGAAGGAATGTGGAAGGAATATGGAAGGAATGGTGACCTGTACTGCAGAAATTATTGCCGAGTAGTTGCAACCTAATTAAATAACATCTTCTTCTAATGTTTACATTTATATAGAACAATTTAGCAAGGATTTGCTCAAACAGGACCTACAGCAATCATATTACCAATAGTTTATAGGTACTGTTCAGGATTTCATTAAAAATGGTTTTGGTGTCCCTGCTTATGGCAGGGGGTTGGAACTAGATGATCTTAAGGTCCTTTCCAACCCTAACTATTGTATGATTCTATGATTCTATGACTTGAACACTGACAGGAGAATGAAAATGATGCTTTAAAAATGCTTTTAGTTTTAATGATGTTCCTAGATAGAAGAATATGTGAATGCATTGCTTTTAACTGAAAAAGAAAATAGATAATCATAGAATTGTATTTGAACTATCTGAATGAAAGTATTCTGACTCAGAATCAGAGATTCCATATGTCTTCTGAATAACATAATAATGTATAATGTATGCAGTAACAATATAATAGAAATAGTAGTGATAACTTAGTGGAAAAGAGTGTGATGAAGAAATGTCCTTTTGACAGGCAGGTTTAAATCAATAGAAAGAGTAATATTTCAGGTTCCTTTTCCACTTTTCTATATGAAACCATGAATGACTGGAAATGAGGTTAGGTAAGTTGTGAGACCTGACTTGAGAGTCGTTTCTCTCCTTATTTTCATCACAAGCTCTTTTATTTAATGTTCATG
Source organism: Agapornis roseicollis (assembly GCA_002631895.1). Classification (NCBI taxonomy): domain Eukaryota; kingdom Metazoa; phylum Chordata; class Aves; order Psittaciformes; family Psittacidae; genus Agapornis; species Agapornis roseicollis. The sequence continues at coordinate 135,298 of NDXB01014091.1, forward strand.
TTAAATAAAATAAGAGGCAATGCATGTCACAGTGGGTCAAAACTAGTTGTTGAAGACCTCCAGAGATTTCCTAGATTAAAATAATTTTCCATTGTGTACTACAGTGGTTGTTCCTGTTTGTTTTTGTTTTTGTTTTCAATGAAAGTGTTCTTGACTTGAATGCGTTTGAGAGACAAAATAAAGCAGAAGGCCTGGGGATGGTTACTGAAGAAGGAACTCGTAAGTAGTATGAAATTGATTCCAGTAGTGCTTCAAACATTATTTGTGCTTCCTTCTTTAACTAGAACGGTTATTTACTGTGGCTTGAGTTTTCTGTTGACAAACAAGTAATTCTAGGCTTTGAGTTCTGAGTATGATCTATATTTACAATATCTTTAGCAATAATTTTTAAGAAAAACATTTTAACTTCCAATATTCTTATCTTGTATTCTTGTTATTTTTTTTGATCCACAGTCATCGTTCGTGAGCGTGGTATGTTTGGGTTTACAGTTTTTGATACTATTGTTGCAAAACTGTGTTGCAAATACAGAGAAGTACTTCATTGCATCTTCCAGATATATTTAGGTTTAGCTTTATGGTCTGCAGCAGGCTATGTGCTGAGCTTGGATAAACAGTTTGATGCTTATTTAATAAATGTCATTCATATTTAAGGCATGATTTTAGTTATGACTAACAATTTATTTATCAGATATATATCCTGTTGTGCTTTTTAAAATTATTCTTTAATTTTTTTAACCATGGATGCATTGGAGTGCTAAATATTTTGGCTTTGCTTTTTCTGTCTCAGTTTTTCTTTTCATTATTATCAGTTTGTTTCTTTTGAATCGCTTTACGCTTTTATGATAGTCTTTTACTAGAATTCCAGTAGTAAAGGTTGCTGTAAGATTGTGTTCTGCATATTTAATCATAACAGTTGTCAGATAATCATTGTATTTATATATGTTAAAGGTGAAAAAGTGTTGCAGCATCATGAATTTACCCGAGATCTATTTAGATTTTTACAACTCCTCTGTGAAGGGCATAACAATGGTAAGTGAACTGAATCAATTTTGGGAAAAATATATGATTAGTCTCTGTTCTTAAACCGAGTTGAACAGAATTGAATAGATTCTAATGGCTTATTCCTTCTAACTCATTTAGTGTTCTGAGTGGAAACTGATATGCCAAGAACTCGAATTGTGGAGTCCATTTTGAGTTTTTAAGTCTTAACATAATTTCAGGTTTTATGCCAATTATTAATAGTAAAGTTTTTTGCAAGTCATGTGGGTAACAATTCTTCAGTTGCATTTACTTTATGATCTACTATAGTTCAGTTTCCACCACATAAACATCTGTACTCACTTCAAAACAATGCATTCTGCATGTCTCCATGAGAACATGCAAACAACCTTGTATTTGTTAATTCCTATGTATACTAACCAATCACAAACCACTTCTTATTCCAGATTTTCAAAATTACCTACGTACTCAGATGGGCAACACCACAACAGTGAATATTATCATTAGTACAGTTGACTATCTCTTGCGTCTTCAGGTGAGGTAAAACCACAGAAAAATGGAATATAACATATTTGCCTTTTCTTTGTTTTTCTAAAATCACATTTTACTGGAATCAAATGTGAAAATCCTCTCTTCAGGGATATCTAAAAGGAAGAATTCTGATTTAATTTATTTCATCTCCTCTTTCCTTTTAAAATAGATGAGCTTTCAGAATTCTGTGTGAAACCAGGTGTTTGTTAATTTACTTCATTTTTCACTTCTTCAAGGGGCAGATAGATAAAACCACAAAAAGTTATTTTCATAAGAAATAGATTGATACAAAATGCTAAATTTCATGTGCTGCTGATTCAACTTTTGGTGATACAAATGCAAGCATACTGCAGACAGAATCCAAAATTAGACAATATATCACTGTTGATTTTTTCTTAGGAATCCATCAGCGACTTCTATTGGTACTATTCAGGAAAGGATGTTATTGATGAATCAGGACAACGTAACTTCTCTAAAGCTTTGGCTGTCACCAAACAAATATTCAATTCCCTTACAGAATATATCCAGGTAAACAAAATGTTTTACTCACAGTACCAACAATGAAGTTCTATGGCCTGATAATATCCTATCACAAATCTGTAAATACTTTGGCTTTATTTTTCTTAAATTTGATAAAGTTACACAGCATCACTGGTCCAGTGTAATATTAATACTAAAACATGAGAATGGCTACATATTTAATATGATGCGATTGAGTATTCATACACTAGATAGCAGAGACATTGGGAAGCTTTCTCTTGTAGCTTCATGGAAACCTAAAGTTTCTTTTTTTTTTTTATTTTTTTCAGGGAGAAATCTTATGAAATAATTAGTTTTATTTGGTTTTATTTATTTTATTTTTATGTAAATAAAATGTGGTTTTCTTAAATTTTTTAGGGTCCTTGCATAGGTAATCAACAGAGTCTGGCTCATAGTAGGCTGTGGGATGCAGTTGTTGGCTTTCTTCATGTTTTTGCCAATATGCAGATGAAACTTTCACAGGTATTTTCAGTAGTCAAATAATCTCTTTCATATGTTAGTCAAGTGAATGTTGAAAGCTGTAAAGCAATTAATGTGCTGTTATTCATTGGTTGTGCATGGGCCTAATGTAATGTAGAGGCCCAAGACTAAATCTCAGGACTAGCATCTTCGTATCACTCCTTTCAGCATTAATCATTACAGTGCACTCACTTTTTCAAATGTCAAACTCTGCTTCCAGCTCCATTACACCTTTCTGATAATGAACGTGGCAGTTTGTTCAGTTACCAAAACCTGATGATCTGTCAGAGCAGAAATACAATTAAAAGCATTTTAGTAGGCTCCTGTGCTACAGATAAGTAAGGCAAGAGAAAAGCTGGGAAGAATTCAAAGCGGGAGTAAATGTGGCAGGCAGTGAACTTGTCCCATTAATCCATCACAGGCTTGGAGCAAGAGGGCAGTAAGCAGTGTTCATTTCACTGTGCAGAGCATTGGGAATCCCAGCCCTCCTCACAGTTTCAGGCTTCTGTGTTCTTTTGCAACTGCTGCTTAATGTACCCATACAGTAAAGCCACTGGGAACTGAAGGCAACAGTGCAGTCATTTTCTCACTCTTGTTCAGTGCTCTGCTACCCTCTGACTTACTCATAAGATTTCTACCCACCCTACAGAAGTGTATCTGAGTTTTCAAGGTACTTAACAGTTTTAGGTCCTTTATCTTAGTCATAAACTCATGTTAGACTTATATTCTGTAGTTAAGCTAAACAGTTGTAGTTCAGTTTGAATGGTAATGCATCCTGCCACTAAATATTCCCTGTGAAGTGAGGAAGGGTGAATTCTTTCTGAGATGAATACTGCCAGATGTGCTGAATAATCAGTTTTGTGATTTTTTTTGCTGTGCCTTATCTGACCTCTTTGTACTCCTTAATGCTTTATTAAAGCTTATCTTTATGGTATTAATACCTCTGCTGTAGTAAGTTACCCTCATACTGTATAAGATCCCTGATAGTAATCATAATAAAATGACAATGAAATCTTGAGGAATGTGAACTACATTTAGATGATCATCCTGCATACTGCTTTTTTCCAGATGTATTTAGTTTTCCTGACAAATACAAATTAAAAACAACCTTATACTTTTGTTGGGTTTTTTTTACAGGACTCTGCTCAGATTGAATTACTCAAAGAACTGTTAGATCTGCTAAAGGATATGGTAGTGATGCTCTTGTCACTGCTTGAAGGTTGGACCTGTTTTTGTTTATGGTTGATTATGATTTTCCTAGCTTCATAATGTAAAGAGTGATAGCTATGTTAATTTTTCTAAACTGTTTCTAAATTGCCCTTATGTAATGTCAGGGAAAAATTTACTTCACATTTATTTAATAATTATTGTGGAATATACTTAGTCTTGAAAAGAGGGCTGCTACAGAAAAAGCATATTGAAAGAAAAATTACAACATTTGAGAACATTTTTGTTCTGTTCTCAGAATGAATATGAGATAACTTTTTTTTAAAAAGTCTAGTAATGACAAATAACTTCCTGTTTTCATTCACTGTTTAGGCAATGTTGTAAATGGAACTATTGGAAAACAAATGGTCGACACACTTGTAGAATCATCTAGCAATGTAGAAATGATTTTGAAGTTCTTTGACATGTTCCTTAAGTTAAAAGATCTGACTAACTCAGATGCTTTCAAAGAGCATGACCCAGATGGTAAAGGCATCATTTCAAAGAAGGAATTTCAAAAATCAATGGAGGCTCAAAAACAATACATACAGTCAGAGATTGAATTCCTGCTGTCCTGTGCAGAAGCTGATGAAAATGATATGTTTAACTATGTTGATTTTGTGGAAAGATTCCATGAACCAGCTAAAGACATTGGATTTAATGTAGCTGTATTGCTAACAAACCTTTCAGAGCACATGCCTAATGACTCACGCCTTCAGAGCTTACTTGAACCTGCGGAAAGTGTTCTTAATTACTTTGAACCATACCTTGGCCGCATTGAAATAATAGGTGGAGCCAAGAAAATAGAAAGAGTCTACTTTGAAATCAGTGAGTCCAGTAGAATGCAGTGGGAGAAGCCACAGGTGAAGGAATCTAAAAGGCAGTTTATATTTGATGTTGTAAATGAAGGTGGAGAGCAAGAAAAAATGGAACTCTTTGTGAATTTCTGTGAAGACACAATATTTGAAATGCAGTTAGCATCCCAGATCTCTGAAACGGATTCATCTGAGAGGCCTGAAGAAGAGGAAGAGACAGAGTCTTTTTACGTAATGGATATTGGAGATGATGAGGAAGAAGAAAAGTCCCTGGAATCTGCTTCAGCTTTTGCAATGGCCTGTGTTGCAGTGAAGAAGAATGTTGTCAACTTTTTTAAAACAATCACTGTGAAGAACCTAAGGAAACAATACAGGAAAATTAGAAAGATGACAGTAAAAGAGATGGTGAAACTGTTTTTCTCTTTTTTCTGGCTCCTATTTGTAGGGATGTTCCAACTGTTCTTTAGTATAGTGTGGGGAATTTTCCAGGTTCTTTGGAGCACTGTATTTGGGGGTGGCCTTGTTGAGGGAGCAAAAAATATTAAAGTGACTAAGATACTAGGGGACATGCCTGACCCAACACAGTTTGGAATTCATGATGATGTTATGGAAGCAGAAAAAGCTGAAGGTGCTGAGCATGGTATCAGAGCTGACCTTGTGCAGTTTGCAAAGGGTGAAAAGGGAGAAGCTGACATCATATCAGACATTTTTGGCATTCATACAAAGAAAGAAGGTGGCTCAAAACATGGTCATGATGCTGGGCTTGGAGATATTGCAGAAATCCTTGGTACTGATATCCAGTCATCTTTGGAAAACACAGTTCGTAAGAAAAAAGGACTACAGGTATGCTAAAGAGATTTTGTATTTCTTTGCAGAAAATAATAATAAGACAAACATATTACTGAATTTTATATTAATAACTGAATTATTTGTCAGCTGATTTGTAAATGCTCTTGGTGAGAACATACTTTATAATCTGTATTCTTAAAAAAAACCCAAGCAAGACAGCAGAATTTACATGCCCAGTGTGTTTAGATTTCACTGCAGTAAATTGTTGTTGTTCATTTGCATTCAAAACCAAAATTACTAGCAGCTTTCTAGGCATGGATTTTGCTTTAAGTGGTTTACAGTTTTGTTTATTTTGCATAACCCATTTTCCCACAGTATATTTCAATTAGTTTTACAATCTACTCTCTCCGTAATGCCTTGTCATTATCATCTTTCTTGTACATGCCTTAATGGTCACCTTTTCCCTATTATTTGAGATGATTTCTTTCTGAATTTGTTGTTACTATGTTTACCATGTAATCATTCTTTCCTCATATTCTGTTTTATGAACAGTATATTTTGTTCCACTAAGCTGAGCTAAATATAACTTATCATTCTGTTTGAAAATGGAGTGAACTAAATGTCAAAACCAAAATGCATTTGTCATATTTGGAAGGCATTATGTTTCACTCTACACTTTAGATCTGTTTCTACTTGTTATTCAAATATAACTTTCATTAATCCACCTCTTTACAGTATGCTTTCCAAATATTTCCAGGATGAGCCTTGATTGTACAACTTTGTAGTTCATTATGTCCTCCTCATTTGTATGCTTTTCTCCAAAATTTATTGCCTAGATCAAACAATATATTTCTATTTATTTTTATTATTTATTTATTTTTTTTATGTGTGTACTTAAAAAAGGGATTCATTCTTCTCCTACCCCATAGAAGAACTAGGCATTATCAAATGATCTCTGAATTACCCTCCACCAGCTTGAGATCTTAGGGGAAACTATTTGTGGAAGTTACACACACTTTCACCACATGTACTACAGGGCGTTCCCAGATAAGAGGTGATATAAGGGAAGCAAGACTTATTTTTTGTAAATACTTTCTCTATTTCTGTGTGAGGCAGACATGCAGCTGATTAGTGGGAGAAGAGCACAGATAACTAACTTTAGAGTCCTTTGCGAACCTAGGACTTTGGAGCCTGCATCTCTTCGATTTACAGTGAATCTTAGTTATTCAAGCTACATTTAAAAATGAGTTTACTTTGGTCTTGCAATACTAAGCCTAAGCGTGTTTGAAATCCAGGCTGCGGCTTCTTTGCTGCAGTTAGCCATCTGTAAAATTGTATATTGTTTTTTCCTTATCTCAAGGGGCTATTGTAAACACACACTTAGGTGGTTATGAGGGGTACAAGTAAAGGTTTAATGAACCATCAACCTCCCTAAGACAAGTAATTTGAAGAAAACATTGTGTAAGTAAAAGTTGTTTAAATAATTGTCTGTTTTCGACTGCATCAGATTATTTTGGCAAAACGATTGGGTTTTGTAGTATCTGATCATTATACAGGTCTTTTTCAGATTTTCGATGCTGTCATTGATACACTGTTTTTCATTTTATATTTGGAATGTGGCGAATTCATGCTCATTTTCTGCATAATCAGTAACTGCACTGAGTCTTCATGAGTGACTATTGTATTATGGTATGATCTAGATGTAGTTAATTACCTTCATCCTCAACTGGTCACATGGTCTGTCTGATAATCATGTATAATTACTTTACATTCTTAAAGGGCTTTTTCAGCTTAGTTGATTCTATGATTCTAAGTTGTTCAGTCAGCTGGGCTAGTTACAATAGTGGTAACACTATGCTGAAAAAGGCTATCAGAAGAATTTCTGTAATTTTTACTGTTTACATCTAGTCTGTCTATTTTTTCAAATCAAATACTTTAGAAGTGCAAACTGGTATAAAAAATATAATGTGGTAATTATTTTATTTGTATTTTAGAAAGCAATAACTAAAGTTACCAAAATTTTGTTTGATTGGATCCATTTTGAGAGTTAAAATACTTTTTGCAGATATCTGAAATTGCAAAAGCTGAAACAGAAAGAAAAGCAGAAGCTGAGAAGGCTGAGTAAGTTACACAATTCCTGTCTGATTCCTTGTTTATTCCTAATGCTAGATAATTTGTTCAGAAAGAAACCAAGCAATGCTCAGTATCCAAAGCACACTATGTACACTTTGTCTCATCAGTATTTTGAAAACCAGCAGTCCATAAGAGGTGGCAAAACCATCTCAATAGGCAACAAAATGGTCGTCTGATTTTTGTGGCCTTTGACAATTCTGCATATATAAACCTGTGGCCATTGTCTTTTTAAAAATTCTGCAACTTGTCATTATCACTATTTACACTTCCATTACTACCCACTATAATTTTCAGGCAGTAGTAGTTTAAATAAATACTATTACTGCTGTTTATCTGTTTTCAAGTCCCTTCTTGCATTTTATTGTTAACAGAATTGATTTGATATGATCTGTCTCTCTCTTCAATCCCTGCAGGGATATTAAATATCATTTTCACTGTTTAGATCACTTCCAGTAATGAAAAAGTGCACTTCAAATCTTCTATGGCTTTTTTGGTGCCATGTATCCGAAAAACCTGTTGATGAGTGGTTACTCAGTATGAAGACAATATCTAAGATAATAACTAGGATAAGCAATTTCTGAAGCTGTTGCTTCATCTAGGCCGTGTTACATTATAATATTAAATTGGTTAATCTCTAAATTGCTCAAATTACACCTTTTAAAAGTTTTATTAAAACATATCACTGCTGGGCTTTTTTCTTTGTTGACTGATTTTGGTCTCTTGATTTAGACACTAGTGGCATATTCAGCAGAGCTTCAGTGAAGTGATTTTTAAGTATCTAGGAATTTTCCCAAAATCTTTTATGCCACTCATTTTTTCCTATTTTTTGACTTGTTCACCTCTTTTTTTCATAAGCATGACCTCCTTCTACGTCTATAATTTTATTGGACTTGTTTTCCTGATTCCCTGTTGCCTTCTCTTGTCTGCCATGCTTAATTCTGCTCTCAAGTAATTTGGCTGCATATTCAAATTGCCTTCAGCTTAAAAATCTAAGTTTAATAGCTTACATTCTGAGGCCTCAAGAGGGACTTTTTTTGATAGAAGATGGAATACATTCTTGGACACCCAACATATGACTCCTACTGCAGTAGTAGTGTGATAAGGCAAACTACATACTGCATTTCTTTACCCTCATGCCTTATAACTTTCAACCACCTCAGTGCCTCAGCATTCTTTTACATATATGCAAATTCAGCTTTTTTCCTTCACCTTTTTTTTTTTTTTTTTATTTATAATTTAATTTCC
>NDXB01014091.1:144121-160019 GCA_002631895.1 Agapornis roseicollis
TTTTTTTTTTTTTTAGATTAATAACTAAATTCCCCTATTACTATACACAGGCTTGATACTTCATTTTCATAAAGGCAATTCATTGGTACAGGAGGAATGATTGTAATCTACATACTTCATAAGGTGTGACCTTCTGAAGTGAACTTCCTTCCTGTTAGTCATTCCTCTCTCTAAGAACAGTGATGGCCTTGACTGAAATTAATTCATTTTATGATACTGTGACTCAGGTATGATCCTGTTTACCAAATCCCAAAAGCTTTATTTCTCTTTTTCAGCCTCAGGCTCATAAGAGTACATGTGAACTCTCAAATTTTTTGTGTTACTTGTATTAGGTATATATGTACATCACTGGTTTTGGCAAACATTATCCACTTCACACTTGATGCAGTAATTTCTGTCTGGTTTTTGGCATTTTACCACATTGTTCTCTCCTCAACAACTCTACCCGTTCATATCATTTGAAACTAAGGTCAATTTTTTACTCTGGTTTACTCTCTACCTGAAATCTTAGAATTATTTTTCTCACAGTATCAAACTAGCTTTCAAAACCAAACTTTCTGAATTGGGATTCTTTTTAAAGTTTGGCTAGGTATTTTTGTTTTGATTGCCTTTCTTCTAGCATGGAAGATGGTGAAAAACAAGATAAAGCAAAGGAAGTACAATCCGAGAAGCTAGAAGAGGGAAAAATAAAGAAAAAGAAGCGAAGGCATGGACAAAAGATTGAGAAACCAGAGGCTGTAATGGCCAACTTCTTCAAAGCTTTGGAAATTTATCAAACAAAAATGCTTGTAAGTTTTTCCTAAATTATTTTAGTCATTGAATTTTTATTTATGTACTATAGAACTCTGATATTGAAGGGAGAGACATCATCATAAAAGGAACATTGGCATGAGTTTTCAAATGACTGGCTGTATTCAGTCCATTGTGATTTTTATAATACTTCAGAGAGTTATATACATAAAGTCTTTTTGTGTGTGATATCCCCTATTTTGGTCTAACAGAACAGATTAACATCCTGAGCTCCCTATTTTCCCTAATCTAACTTCTAGAATCTAATTTCTGTGAGATTTTTCTTTATTCTTAAAAACATCACATGATGAACTCTATGTATCTGTCTCAAGTAGTTTATTGCAGTATTTTAGCATTCCTATGCCAGACTTTCTTCTAGAAAGTTTGCCTTATTATTTCAGTATATCAGTCTCCCCTGTTGCAATTGTAGGGTGCTTTTTAATGAAATGGAAGAATAGGCTGCCAAGAAACGCTCTTCTTTGTTATAATTGGTGAATGAAGGCAACAGAATTATGTATTTATTTTCTTAGAAACTTTCTTACCTTGTTATTAGGTAAAGGCTGCTTCTAATTTTCTTGATTTTTTTTTTTTTCTACTTTCAGCACTACTTGGCAAGAAATTTTTATAACTTAAGGTTTCTTGCTCTGTTTGTTGCATTTGCCATCAACTTTATTCTTCTATTTTACAAGGTAAGATTGTACATTGTTCTTTAAATGGTTTTTTGCTACTTTCAGAGGAATATTTAATGATGGTTTCAATGCTTGTTTAATAAAGTCCTTCAACATGAACTAAAGCATTTAGATATGAAATAGTTAATATGTTAACTTTTGTAACTAAAATTTGTGATATTAAACCTCCTCTGTTTTTATTTTGTTCAGGCTAAATGAAAACATTTACTTCATTCCTCCATTACAGTTGAATTTGTTTTTCTAGGCATTTTTTCATTTACTCACAGAAATGTTACTGTTTGAATTTTAATCTTGTCATGGGAATCTGAAATCCAACTAAAATAACTCAAATGTCAAAACTGTTGCATTCTTTTCTCTCATTTGTTTTAAAGATACCGAGAGACTTCATCTGATTATTCTCAGTGGTTATATTTCTTCTTTTTCTAAAGAACTCTACTGACTTCAATTGGGTTTGACTGATCAGAATAAGATTAATATCTCAGTTTAACTAGATCAGCTCATGTATTTTAGTTATACTTAATTTGTTCATAATTTTTTTCATGTGTTTCAGGGTCAGGGGCATGTTTGCTTCAATTTATCTTTCTGTGAATTTATTAACCCATAGTGAACGTGAAATGTTCTTTTTTGTTGTTGCCATTTTTCCCATTCTCCCATTTCCATGTGGGAGTATAATTCAGCTTTCATACTTATTTGTTCCATTTGCTTTGTTGTCATTGTCAATATGGTTAGTGACTTTGATTAAGATATTTATATACTGGGATTGAGACTTTAGTTGATGGGTATGAGGAGGCACAAGAAATGTAAAGCAAGAGAGGCCTTTTCAGAGTGTTTTTTCTGTCATCAGTGAAGAAGGTTATATATCCATACTTTAATAGGGTTTATACTTTAAAATCTTAGGGTTTTACCTGAATGTCATGAGTTGCTCCAGGTTCTGGTGTATAACCCAGTGATACAAAGTAGAACACCTTCACTAATTTTAATACTGAATCTTCACAACCTCTGTCTGTGAAAAGGAGCAGAATTCACCAAAGAGAACTCCCACCCATTAAAGCCTCAGGTTTCTTTCCTTTCTTTACACATTTGAAGTCCAAAAGAAAAGTCCTCTAAGCTAAGTCATGAAATAGATTACAGACAATATAGAAGTCAATATGAGAATTTGGTTAAATTTTAGACTCTAGTATTCAGGAACAATATAGATTACAAAACACACCCTAAATTCAGTCATATTAGATAACCCTGTCATTGTCTGGTTCTTTGAAGAAAATATTTTGCATAACTTTTTCGTTGGTGGTTTGTGCTTGAATTTCTCTCAGGTGACAGAAGAGCCACTTGATGAGGTAGATGAAGACTCTAATCTCTGGAACTCTTTTGATGAAGAGGAGGAGGACGAGGGCATGGTGTTTTTTGTTTTAGAAGAAAGTACAGGTTACATGGCACCTGCTCTCAGAGCACTGGCAGTTATTCATACTATCATCTCCTTTGTCTGTGTGATTGGATACTATTGCTTAAAGGCAAGATCTGAATCTCATTTTTTTCTAATGTATTATTTGTTGAAGAACATTTTCAATATACTTAAGTGATTTTTGAGCTAATACTGGAATACCTTCATGTACCTAGTTGTCTTACAAATGCTCACTATTCAATATGCAGCTGTTTGTTTTCCTCATTTACTCAGTCTGGCAGAGACTGAGTTAGCTTTCTTCATACCACAGCAAGTTTTGGATTTGTGGTTAAAACAGTGTTGCCAACACACCCATGTTTTGGTTATTGCTGAACAGTGCTTGCACAGTGTGAAAGCTTTCTCTTTTTTAGCCACTCTGTTCATCCTCCAGTGAGTACGACGGGAGGAGGCAAAGGGGCTGGGAGTAGGGGGTGGACTTCCAATGTCGCCATTGATCAGAGACTCTCTAGGCCTTGATTTGCTTGTGGGAGGTGTTAGTGTGATGTTTGGTCTTACATCGTATTATAAAGAATATTTAATACTGCAGGTAGATGTCATGGTTTCTAAAGATATGTAAGCCATGACAAAGATGTCCACTGTTATTTTCATAGGTCCCACTGGTTGTATTCAAGAGAGAAAAGGAGGTAGCTAGAAAGCTGGAATTCGACGGACTGTACATAACTGAACAGCCATCTGAAGATGATATTAAAGGACAGTGGGATCGCCTAGTTATAAATACTCCGTATGTAACATTAAATTGTTATATGTAAGCTGCTTATAAATATAGCTCATAAAGCCATAGATCTAGAACTTTTGCTGTCCACCTGATACTTAGTTAGTCTAAAAGAAAGTAATTTTTTACCTTAGTTTTGATGCTACAGCAGTATGTTCTGATGTGAAATCCTGCATTATCTGTTTATTTAACAAATACCATCCTAGCATGTATATTCCACCTCTTTTTAATTTTTCTAGAGTTTGCAAGGATTGTGCACCTTCCCTTACAAGCTCTCTTCAAGACATTTCACATATTAGTCACTATTGAGAAAGCTCTAAGAAGATAACTTCCTTTTCAGTGACTCAATTTCACATTCATATTGTGTAGCAGCATTTTCCTGCCTTTCTTTCACACTTCTTTGTAACAAAATTTGTGTATGAAAAGAGCAATAACTAGTAGAAAATAGCAATCTCAGAATTTGAATAGGTCTGACTGGAATTACTGTCAGGTTGTATGCACCAGCAAGTACGATACTAGTTATACACTGATCCTAGGAGACTCATCTGCTCTGAGAGTGAATAATCCAGGTATAAGCATGAAAAATATGAGTAAGCTCCAGCAGTCTGTAGAAGCAACACAGACAACTACAGCAAGTCAACTCTCTTCTCTTGAAACAACGCCTTATCTACAGGCTATTTACTCTTTCAAAACAGAGTCACATTTAGGTACTAGTATACCTAGGCTTAGATTACAGTCTTTCCCTAGTAACTGGGTAACTGGAGAGCTTTGCTTCATTTCCAACTTGTTCCTTTAGCAATTGATGACAAGCTATCTAGACATCCATTAAGTTTATTCTCAGCAAAACCAAGCATGTATTAATGAGACATCTTGTCAGCTTATCCCAAAAAGACATGCTGTACAGCTTGTTCTCCACTGATCAGACTAATCCTTCCTTCTCATGTGAACTGACTTGAGGTTCAGTGCAGGTATTGTACCATCAGAATAACAACTGCTGGACAGTGCCCACTACTGTGTATATACTGAAATGTGCATTCCAGAACTGAATAAAAGAAGTAATTAAAAAGGCAAAAGAGGTACCTTGATAATTGCAGCACTATTAGATGTTTTTGGTTAGAGAAATAGATGCAAGCTGGCTACATTAGAGACATGTTTTGCTTAAAAGTTAGAGAAACGAAGGAAGGAAATAAAATAACACAGACCATTTGCCTTTATCTGAGTAACTTCACTCAGAACAGAACTTTTTTATCCTTCTGCATATTTGCTAACCTCAGTGTTACATGTAGGAAGTAAGGAGAGAAAAAACTTTAAATTTTGTAGTGTTTTCTGCTAATTGGCATTCTTCAAAACTGACATACAGTAAGACTGTCAGAATGAGGAATTCCTGGGAACTGCTGTTCATAGCAGTTTAAGCAAAATGGTTTTTATGATCATGTTAAAGATCATGGAAATGTCACTGATGAGAGGGAACACTGTCTTTGTTCTTGCAGGTCAAAGATGACGTATTTCCTACTGCTGTTACTGTTAGCTCAACCTTGTCTTGTTCTGGGTTGTCAGTAATGACAATTTGATACATCTGAGATTACCACTAACCCTGTGTTTGCCCAATGATCTTTGCAATTTTATGGGGTTATTTATTAATTTATTTTAATTTTACTTTATGTTGGCAAACTACCTACTGGTTCCCAAGAGTTCAGCCTCTATTTGAAATGTAATCCAGTGAATTTAAAAGTTATTTATGCTACAAGACTTATTTTCCTCTGAAAATCATTGTCCATATTGATTGTATTGCTAGAAGCAATGATGCGATTATTTAGGAGATGAATGATACTACACTGACTACCCTGCTATTATGGAGTTGTTAGGCTCACTAAGTGATAATATTTAGCCTACTGTCCTCTTGTAGACAGTTGTGTTTATAGATGGGAAAAAGAAAAGGAGATGTTAGGGGGAAGGATGATATTGCAGTAAATGATAACTAGTAACAGCTGTTGTCCATGTAGAAAGAAATCGTTCTTGTAATTTGAAGCACAGTGTGTGAGTGACTGAAATTGTACCAGAATCTGCATCGATCAGAGACATAGTGTTTTCTAATTTTGGGGGGGTTGTTTTTCCTCTAACAAATAACTTAAAATATCTTTGCTTGTGCAGGTCCTTTCCTAATAATTACTGGGACAAATTTGTAAAACGGAAGGTAGGCTTTTTTATATTTCTATTATGTTAATCATGGCAATAATCTACTATTCAGTTAGCTCAAATATCTATGTGTAATATACTTCTGTACACATATATATACAACTAATTGAGAACTGAAATTTGTTTTATGGAAGTCATTGTGGTGGCAAATGTCTCAGTGAACAGGCAGCTGCAGCGTAGGTGGCAGGAGGGAGGAAGACAGAAGGCTGTGGTTTCCTTCCTAGACTCAGGCATTCAAAATAACTTTCTGCTGTCAATCAGCCATACAGGTCTAATTTAAAGTCATTGTCATCTTCAGGATACAAAGCCTCCTCATCCCCCTAAAAAAAGAAAAACATGCCAGCTTAAATGATGGCAAATTATATATAAACTTTCAGATAATAGCCTTTAATGCTTCTATTTTTCTTTTGTATGCTCCCCTGCCTGGCTTCCCTGGAGTTCTGACTGTTCTAGTAGTTAATTGTGAAAGACTTTTTTTTAATTATTTAGTTTCTGACAACTGCTGGCTTAAAGCAGGGTGAATGTCACTGAGGACCTTCCCTAAACAAAAGCTTTTCTTACTCCATTTTTAGGTTATTAACAAATATGGAGACTTATATGGAGCAGAGCGCATTGCAGAACTTCTGGGTTTGGAAAAAAGTGCCCTTGATTTTAGTCCAGTGGAAGAGAGCCAACCAGAAGAGGCCTCTCTTGTGTCCTGGTATAATTTCTGAACTTCGCAGACACATTATGAGTTGGCACAACTTCACTGTCAAAGACTTAAGCCAGATTTTTTATTGAAACTGTAGTGATGTTTTCCTTGGCATGGAAAATTCAAATGGAGAAGTCTTCCTAACGTAGAAGTAAAATAAAAAAGCTTTTTGTTTGTTTGTTTGTTCTAAAACATGTATACTTACTGTTAAAAAGTTACAAAAAAAAATCGTTAATATGATGCTGACTGATATAGCTGGCCACTCTTTTAGTTTAAACAATAATCAGTGCAGCATTTAAAAGTTCCTTAGGTTTTAAAACAGAGTTAGTTTATAAATCAAAGGACTGGAAAAGTATTAATAAAAAAAAATATCTATATGCCAGGTATCTAGGAAAAAAGTTAGAGATGTTTTCCTGAACAAATCCATGAGTGATCAGAATTTTAAAGTATCAAAGTCCCAAATGAATTAGGCTTCTGAAAGTTTGATTTCCTTGATACTTAAGGCACACAAGAATAAAGATTTCCATCTGCATGCCATCTAATGGCTAATAAAATATTTAGAATGATGCAGAAGGCATTACCTTTTCTCTCGGTAATTCTGGCAACATTTTACACTAACCTCTTAAATTCAAACAAATCAGGTTCCACATTTCACTACTTTTAACACGTTTGAAATCTTGTAAGTGGAATACTGCAGAATTGCTCTACTGAAATTGTTCCACCAGTTTTAGTGGTTTAGAAACTGCATATGGGTGCTCAGTTAATGAACACTCTCTGAAAAATGAAGTGCCTACATCACTCAAAAAATAACAGCTAATGTATATCACTACCTTCAGCAAACAAATGTGACATGCCAAGCCCAGTTTGTTGTTTATCCCTATAGAATTCAATGCTTAATTTTAACGTTGATGCATATCAAAACTTTTGTACTTCCTAGGTTAAGCTCCATTGATACAAAGTACCACATTTGGAAGCTCGGAGTTGTTTTCACTGATAATGTGAGTATGCTTTGATTTACTCTAAACATGATTGTGTCTTCTACCATCTGCTTTTATTTTAAACAAAACATACACAAATAATATTGCATTACAGAGCCATTTTAAAATAGTGTTTTCTGTGTTGTAGCAAACTGCTTTAATTTATGCTAGAACTTTCTTTTTGATTCAAATAGGTATTAAATGCTTCCCACCATTAATACAGTGTCACCATTCTGGAAGTTAATTGTACATTAATTTAATTTCATAGAAATCAATCTAGCAACTAAAGGTGTCTTTTCTAAATCAAGCACCATCTATAGGATTTTTATTCTTGAATCATCTGTTTGCTGTGGTTGGTTAATTCTTTCATACCTTCTCCTTTGAAAGGACCACACTTATATTAAAATCCCCATTTTACATGGACCCTCCTTTTGCACCCTCTTGAACATTCCAGAACAAACAAGAAGGCCAAGGTGAATCAAGAAAAGATGTATAAATTCATTGTGCACTAAAAGCACACTGAGCCATTGTCCTTCAGTAAAAGCTTTCACATCAAAGAGGCTTCAGGCTCGCTGCTTGTGAAAGAATAAACTGTATTATGTGCTTTACATAATTATGTGCTTTCTGGGTGTCCTGGTTGATGTGGCATTTTCTCTCCTCCAGAGTCAGTATTAAAAATTAAAGTTCTGTATAACAAGCTCCCCAACCAAAACAGTTTTAAGGTAGGGGATTTTGATGTTAATAACATATATACTGAAGACTGCATTTAAATATGAAAAGACAGAGGTCTCAGTTAAGCAATAAACATAGTGGAGATGGTAACAGACAGAGTAAGACTGTTTTCTGAACATGTAAAATAGAGGTATTACATTCAGACTGTGATTCAAATCAGAATGATAATACTGCTTTCTTTCATAAACTGAGTGACTAAAAGCAATATTCTGCATCCAGTAATGCACATTAGCACCTGCTAACATTCTACTGCTTTTCACTTTCTCTGCAGTCATTTCTATACTTAGCTTGGTACACGACTATGTCTATACTTGGGCACTACAACAACTTCTTCTTTGCTGCTCATCTGCTGGATATCGCTATGGGTTTCAAGACGTTGCGTACCATTTTGTCTTCAGTTACTCACAACGGCAAACAGGTTGGTGCTACATGCAGAAGTCCGAAAATTAATGTGTTTGGTAACAGTACTGGAAAAAAAAATCTTGTGGTACCTAGGAAACACTGGAATTTAATCCATATTGATCATGATTGGATTAAAGAATACATCCCATTATGTCTTGTGCAGCACACCTAGTACATGTTAAATCCTATGAAATTATAATAATCTATACCCACAGAGTGCTGACAGCTAAAGAAGTTTTATACACAATAGAGAAATGCATCATTTTAGAAAAATACAAGAGTAGGAATTAGCATCTCCCCAGCTCCTTCTCTATGCTCAGTGATGAACTGACTAGTGATAACTAGTAAGAATTCACAATCTCTCCTTAGCTACAGCAGTATAATGATCTGGGCACTGAAATTTCAATACTTAGCTAGTAAGAATGTGCTTGCAGGGGAGAGGGGGGGCATTCTGCACTGTGGAATATATGTCACTTCATCATGCAAAAGTCAGATTTTCTTTCAGCAGAAATGGAACAATGGAAGTTTCTTTCCATATCAGGAAAGCAGTTTCTAAAATAGTGCATTTTTTGGAGGGTTCTATCTCCTCTTTTTTCTACCAGGATGCCCAAAATTAATATTATTTTTAATGTAGTAATTTATATATTTGCTTTATGAATAAATGTAACACTCAAAACCTAGCATAATTGACAAAATTGTTTCAACTCAAGACAGCTTTTAGTATACATCCTGAACAAGGTAAGATTAGTTTTTCTAATCCTGTTGCTTTTCTTGCTAGTAGATATGAACACTGAAAGCTGCAGATTTTTCAGTTGAAATGTTCACACTGGGAGCATACTGACAGATCTGCAAAAAGAGATAAACTGAGTTGCTCAATAACATTTCTTTTCAAAGAGTAATAGTAATTGTTGTATTTTTGAAAGATGTATCCTTCATTAACTCCTCTCCAGAGCTGCATCTTCTAATGCTGCATCATCTAACTTCAACAATAATCTACTCTTATTAACTGCTAAACTTCTTCACCCAAGATTTTTATTTTCTTAAACTTATATTACTTACTCTTTGATTATCTAGCTTATTGATGGCTTAGCTAACCAGCTTCGGAATAGATGATGCAGAATGAAAATAGATGATGCGTAATGTAAGTCCTAGTTAAAATTATTTATTACTTATCAAATTAACTGAAGTTAGTTTTTTTCAAGTGAGTAGAATTTAACTTTTAAAGTAAATAGTGGAAATATTGCTTAAGCGATACACAGTTTTTATGCATACAGCTCAGAAAGATGGAAACAACTTCAATTTCTTGATTCAAAATCCCTTTGATTATCATGTGCACCTCCAAGCAATAGGGAGACCCTAAAGCTATTATAACTCTTTTACAATAGCACCTGTCTTTAATTTCCTTATTGGAAAAGGTACAATATGATACATTTTCAATACTTAAGGCAATAACTGAGCTAGCATATCTCTGCTGACAGAATGAAATTGAAACTAACATTGTCGTATCTCCATACACAGCTTGTGCTTACTGTAGGACTCCTCGCTGTAGTAGTGTATCTTTACACTGTTGTGGCATTCAACTTCTTCCGCAAATTCTACAACAAAAGCGAGGATGAAGATGAACCAGACATGAAATGTGATGACATGATGACGGTAACTAAAATATTACTGCCATGCTTCAAATTTCATCCTGAATTTTCAAATGGCTACTTAAGATAAAATGATAAGCAAGCAGGGATGCCTCTAATGTTAAATCCATGAGTCTGTTCTTCTAAACTCAGTAGTAGATAGGTGACACTTAAAAGCATAGGAAGATATCCCGGATTTTTGTTCTGTATTCTGTGGTCTATGATTTGCAACAACTTCTACATTTGAAGATGGCAAATCCTTGAAGTACAGAGGAGAAATTTCATGACAAACTGGTCAACTCTGCAAAAAGAAGCTGTGTTGTAAGGCACAAATAAACCCAATTTGTTCTTAATGTTTGCGAGTGTGCAAGCTCTTCCTGTTCTTATTTCAGTTATATAAAGTATATGATGTTATTAGCACTAATTATAAAAGCCTGCTCCAAACCACTTACAACTAGTAATTTAGTCAAGAAGTAGGAATTCAAGGGTGAGTAGAGAAGGGAGAAATTAAAAGTTATTTATTAGCAGTGACAGTATAATGCTACTAATTTCCCTTCTGGCTTCCACCTGTTACCACAATGTTATTTATGTCATATTAAGAGATATTCTACAGATACATAGTACAGTTTGAAGAGGTTTTGATTTTGTTACTGTCAACAGAAAACAGAACAAATTAAGTATTAAAAATGTAATATTCAGAGTTCGAGGCCAGCTGATTTCTTCCATGGAAAAGTCACTTGCTGCCGTGTGCTATAAGCGAAAGACAGAATAAAGCCCCTCAGAACAGAGGTGTGTCACAGACTTCACAAAATGATCTTCCCTATCCTTGGGCTTTCTTTCAAGCACTGAGTGCTAAGTCAGATGTGCAAATGACAGAAACTATGAAAAATGACCAATCAGTATTATTTAACTGGGCCCTCTCCAAGTTGGAATCAATCATCTGGTCATAAAATAAATGGAGGAGTGTTTGGAATAATGAAACTTCATTACATCTATATTACACTTTAGACCACTCTACCAAGTGAGGTAAATAAATTCCAAGTTATGTTTTTAAATATGATTAAACTTGTAACAGCATCTTACAGCAACAGTAAAGTTACATTATAAAAATGGATGTATACTTCTGTTTAGTGTTTGCTTAAAAAAGACCAGATTTGTGAGGTTTTATGCTGATTATTTAGCAGCAGCATTGATTTCTAATGTGACTTCAGAACACTGGCTGGGCTTAAAGATTTCTCTTGGTTTTAACCCACTGTGTGACTGAAGGTGGTTTACAAGATTCTGTAGCTGAGTGATACATGAGGAATGATAGTATGTATCCTTTTTTTACTGTAACTTGTGAAATAATCAGCAGAGCAGGATCATTTTTCAATATGGAAACAAACAAAATAATTCACAGCAAATATATTTGTAATTTTCCTCTTTTTTTAAGTGTTACCTGTTCCACATGTATGTGGGCGTAAGGGCTGGTGGTGGCATTGGAGATGAAATTGAGGATCCCGCAGGAGACCCTTATGAAATGTATCGAATTGTCTTTGACATCACATTTTTCTTCTTTGTCATTGTCATCCTACTGGCCATTATTCAAGGTACTGTCACTTACCTTAGTAGAGACTGTTGGAATTTAGTTTACTTAAGTTCTGCAATGTATTTAAACCATATTTGTGTTTGAGGTAAATTTATCAGTATATTGCTTAAGGAGTTATTTCTGAGCTGATAAAATCATTAATTCTGAAAGTAGTAATTTTTTACTTAATCCATAAATAATGCATTGTCCCAGGTTTTACAAAACGACAAAGCACAAGAAATGTAACTCAACTGGGTTATGGTGTTTATGAACACTGTGAGAGCTATCCAGAAGTGATGCAGCTTGTGCAGGATCACTGTTCTTCCATTGGTAATAACCATTTAAATTTGGAGAGCCTTGCTGTAGACAGGCTTCACACCTTTAGCTTGGAATCACCATAGATGGCTGGGGAATGGAGACTTTTCCCTTGAAAAAGGGAAAGGACATGGAGAAAGTCACTATAGCCACATACCCATTTACTCCTTTCTTCAGAGGACAATTTGCAGTTTTAACTGGTTTTAAGCTGTGGTTTACAGAGAATGAGACCTTCCTTCCATGACTTTGGCATGCAACACTCATTGTGTACCCTGACCTAAGGCTGTTCAGAAGAAACAGCAGTTTATGGTGATCTGATGGCAAGGAAAAATGTAATACATCTATACTGAGAAAAAATTAGGAATGTCACAGTTCCAAAATGATCCAACTGTATTGTTAGCATGTTGGAAGTGGCAGAATGCTGCTCTGAACTGGCTGCAGGGGACCTGTGGGAGCAAAGTTGTCTTTGTGCAACAAAAGCTGAGAGACAAGAGTTCCAAGAGAAGGAGAATGAATATTAAAATTCTTTCACAGGAACAAAAGAGATGAGGTTATGGAGGCTTAAACTGACCAAAATATAAGACCAGAAAAGCCTTTTCACTCTGAATATTGTTCTTCTATGTAAGAGAAATTGTTACTGCTAGGAGCATTGCGTATACACTTCAAATGTCTGGAAATTGATAATTGTACCTTGAACTTTTCAACCTAGACATAAGTACGCTGAACTCCAAAGGGGATATGGCAGACGTTACTTGAAATATGAAAATTGCCAAGTGCTGAAGTGTTGCTACTTTTCTATTTGAAATAGGTCTGATCATTGATGCTTTTGGTGAATTAAGAGACCAGCAAGAACAAGTGAGAGAAGACATGGAGGTATGAGGATGCACTCTACATTTTTCATTATTCTTACTCATCTAGACTGTAAATAGTTAAAATAATGTCTTTGAGATAAAACTGATTTGTAACCACAACTTGTGTTTCTAGACCAAATGTTTTATTTGTGGAATTGGCAACGACTATTTTGACACAACCCCACATGGCTTTGAAACACATACTTTGCAGGAACACAACTTGGCAAACTATCTGTAAGTATATTTTACTACTGGAATTACAATAAAGAGACTTTCAGCTACAGAGTAATTTAGACGCACACATTTCTGACAAAAAAAAAATTCTGTAGAACTTGCGAATACCTCCATTCTTTCCTGATCTCCACTCCTCTACTCTATACCTATGATTACCCATGACACCCAGGTTATGAGCTGCATGGCATCAGTGTTTGGAAATCTTGGTGCAGCTGAGGATTTGCCACACTTCTAATCTTGCATAGTAGCCAACTTCTTCCAAAGTGAAATGATGGAACATATGCGTATAGGAGCTGGCATATGCCTAATTCAGGTATTGCTCCTAGCGGTGAGATGAAAAAAATGCTAAATCTCATTTTTCCACTTCTATATACTTTACGTCTTTAGCACTTTTACAGGAGATGTGCTGGAGGATAGAATTTTCTCCTTTAGCATAAGCAATATCATTACTTCACTGATAGGCATAATCTCCTTCACATACCCCAGGCTAGGAAAGGTTAGGCAGAGATGTTTTCTGCATTAATACGTGCTTTCTTCATGTGCTTCTTTCAGATTCTTTTTAATGTACCTCATTAACAAGGATGAAACTGAGCATACTGGCCAGGTGAGTAGAAAAGAAATTACCCTGTAGCTTGTAGCAGCCTTGTAGCTCAGTACCACCAGGTGGAACTGATGTACCACTAGGGAGCAGGGATGATGCCACCTTCCCAGATTGTTTTCTGCAAGTGAAATAAAAGGAAGGGTAGAGAGGAAGGCTGCAGCCCTGTGCTATTCTACCCAGCACTGTGGTAGCACTCACCCAGAACTGGGTCCGAACTCTACTAGTTACCTTACTGTCATCTTATCTCTGAAATGAAAGCCTGAAATATATCAGTTGTAATTTATCCCCAAAAGATTAAGTAGTTAAGTTACTACATTTATAGTCTAAATCAATCTATATGTATATATAGATAGGTACATGCATGTGTGCATGTGTGTTCAGTGTTGTTAGGCCCTAAGTGTAAATAAGAGATAACTAAATACTATTTATTTTCTTATTTATCTCAAATGAGAAGCTGTTATGCAAACACTACAAATGAACCATACACTTCAATGTTTTCCAAGCAAACTAAACCATGTTCTATCTATACAAATTGTGTGCAGGTTTGCTCTGATATAACTCAGACTGATTAATTTACACATATGCAGGTTTTTTCTAATAGGACTTAAATTTCAATAGTACTGAATCAAGAGAAGTGCAGAACAATACTTTTACAAACATTCTTGATATACAAGTTTTGAGTTTTAATGTCATCACAGCTCTACACCATGGTCATAGGCATAGTACCTTGTTATTGTCAAACAGCATTAACTGCAGCAAGTCTGTTAAAACAAATACTCTCCATCTTTTTCAGGAGTCATTTGTGTGGAAGATGTACCAAGAAAGATGTTGGGATTTTTTCCCAGCAGGGGACTGCTTCCGGAAACAGTATGAGGATCAACTTGGCTAATCTCACAAAACAAAGTATTTATTCATTAACTGTTAAGATCCAAGATACAAAAAAAACCCCCTTGTTTTCATGATGTAATTTCACATCTTGTATTTACTTTAAATGTCTTTAAAATTTAAGACATACATAAAATGTGATACTATTTCACAGGCTTTTTGTACCTACCACATATGAAACAGGTCTTTTGTTGGAATTTTCACTGGAAGAGAGAAGGCTATGCCGGGTTAAGCCTTTCAGTTAAAACATGATCTGAAATTATAGCAATTTTTTAACCCCATCATTAACCTAATGCTTTGGCAGTGCAGTTGAAAGGGCTACATGGTGTCTTAATTGCATATTTGACATTGAAGAACTTGAACACCAGAGGCCATGCCTCAGAAAAAAATATTTCTTTTAACTAACTGCTGCCCATTTATTCCCCCCAGTATTTGCTAGTGAATGTATTTTAAGATACAGCTTGAAAAGCTTTAAGCAGTTAAAAAGAAAACATTTTAAAACACTTTGTCAACCTTGAAACATTAAGTGCCTTAAAACCTCTGTAGACATAGCTATGCAAACTTTTTATTTATGTTAGTGTTCTAGGTGAACTGATCCATTAACTGTATTGCTTTTCTGTCTTTCTGTATGAAATTGCACTTAAAGTTTGTTTATACTCTACCTTCAATGACAGCTTATTAAATGCTGCTGTTAAAAGACATACACTGTATCACAATGAATACAATTTAAATCTTAGGCCAAAATAAAACAATGATCAATGGTCACCTGCAAGTAGAAGCTGCTAGGATTATGCATTTTTTTTTCCTTCTAAAAAAAAAGTGCCCACTGCAATAAAGTATTATGAACCAAATACTATGTTTGCTATTGTCTTATTTCCCTACAATATGAAGATGTGAAGTGAGGACGGTGACTAAAAACACATGTATTCATTCATCATTCATAGTTTATTTTTAAGGACTACATAGAGCAAGTACAAGCTGAAATGACTGTTCTCTTGGATATAATTTAGCCTGTATCTTTAGTAAATCCTAATTTCATCACAAATTTTAGACCCTTCTATGAATATTAAGACAATTTTCAATCACATCTAAATTAATTCTGGTGGCACGGAATTTCAGGTACCAGCAAAGAAAGCTGGACCAACTGAAAAAAAAAAAAAAAAAAGT
>NDXB01014091.1:160131-177333 GCA_002631895.1 Agapornis roseicollis
AAAAAAAAAAAAAAGTGAAACATAAAGGAAATAACAACAACATCAAAGAAGATTCAACTTCCTATCTACCAAGTATTTGCTATATTCAGTTATTCACAGAAGAAAATCTGAGCTTCAGGAAATCATGCTGTCTAGCCACTCTTCAAGCTCTTCCTCAGTAACAGTTTTAGATGTACTTTGCTGTTGCTGTGATGCTGTACTCTTCTCTTCAGGCATATCTAGTTTTAAAGGGTCTAAAAAGTGAAAAAAGCACAATTTAAAATTCGGAAGCAATTCCATACCAGCTCTTCATGCCAGATCATTTTGCTTTTTAATGTACAACTCTATATAAACAAAATCTCTCTTTCCTGAAGAATCACAAGTCAAGAAACATTAGCAACAGTAAAAGAGATGAGAAACCTTAATAAGCTCAACCAAAGCAGCGTGGCTTCAATCTGCTTCAAGGCAGACAGGGCCTGGTTTGCAGCTGACAGTAAGTGTTCTCCCTACTGCAATTTGTTGGCAATCCCATCACTGCAGAGGTTACTTTAATGTAGAAGAGTAGGAGACCACAACAGCAGATCGCCTTGCACGATTATTACAGCACATGTTACAGTATGATTCCATATTTTGATGGCATTGTTTTCTTAATGATCTAAGCTGTGCTTTGGAATGGAAAGCATGACCTACCACTGAATAAAAGAGCACTTCAGGACTGTCTTCAGTAACAAGGCTTGCGATATTGCTTGTGGTGACGCCTTACATGTTCAGCCATCTTGGACTTAATTTTAAGATAGATAGCAAGAATATCACACACAAAAAATCAAAGATGCTAAAGATTCTTTTATAGCATGTTGGACTGGGGATGAGTAGTAAGCCACCTCCATCAAAACAAACAGCAGTGTAGCTTCCAACAATGTAAACAAAAGAAAGGGGTTGCCGATTTTTCTGAAATTGTAATTTTTGCATATGTTTTGTTTCCATACTAAACAATTTTATAAAATTAATGCAAGTACAGTTTTAAAAGAGCATTTATAACAAGAAATAGCTGTCAATTCTTCTGTATGCTATCAGCACAGTGAACTAAGGGCAATAATGTTACATGAAAGCTTTACCATCCTCTCACTAAAATTCTCTAGTAGTGCTTTATTTTTGGTGTGGTTTTTTTTTTTTAATTTTAAATTTTGCTGATTCACAAGGACCAATGCTGCTCTGCAGAAGAACTTTAGTGGAGAGATACAATTCAAAAGAAACAAATGTATCAGAACATATCCTCAGATAAATGCAGTATGACAGAGATGATGACAGCAGTACTTTGACTGGCCAATCACAAATTCAAACCATCACCAAAACAGAGAGCAATGGAAATTAAACAAGGGCATGCTGAGGAGAAAAGATATCTTACCATTTTCCTTACAATCCATTTTCAAATTTTTCTCAGTCGGTATGTTGTAGGATAATGCTTCTGACACAGGTCTGTTTTCTTTATCAATGGGGACATCTAGATTCAGGAGAAGATCTAGTTCTTCATCCAAATGGTCAGTCTCTTGCTTTGATAGTGGATGACCCCTCTGAAAGACTTCTGCAGTTGTCCTAGGACCATTTTTACCTCCAGGCTCTGATGAAGCATCAGAATTGCCCGTGGCATGGGACACCAACACTGTTTCACTTTGAGCTGGAGCCTGTCGGAACAGAAGCTCTCTCTTCTTGCCATCTTTGATAATTTTAGATTTCATCTGTGGAAGCTCTTCAGGTGTTGATGCCTAAGAGTAAAAGAAAGTACCTGAGTCTTCCTGATGATTAACTCCCTTTTTACTATTCTACTTTGAAATGTAGTTCGTTCTTCCTCCATCTGACCCCTTACAAAGGTACAATGGATTTCAGCAGAATTGAATTCAGAAGTAAAAGTAAAGTTACTTTTACCAAAGCAACTACAAACTCTTTATATCACTTATATCGGAATATGAGATTGCATGCTAAATTAACAACTTCTATAGTGTCAAAAATAAATACTTACTTCCCAGAGAGTTACTCTTTAATTCTTCTCTACTAAAATCCTATTGATACTCAGAACTTGGCTAGAAATATCATCCCATGTTAGGCCTTCCCTCCAAAATTTCAGTCTTGAAAGCAAACTATACTACAGGTTGCTGAAAATCATTTAGCAAAAGTTACAGGTTATAGTTGTATATTTTATAAAATGAAACCAAATTACAAAAGAGTATCACCTAGTGAAACAAGAAGTGGCAAGTCATTATTTAACCATGGAACACAGATTCAGTTTTTATCAGGATGTCCTGGCATTAATAACACTGCACCGTATCTGATGACCACATTACCAGTCAGAATGCCAAGACAAAAGATAAATGTGTTGTGGTTTAAACTGGCCACGCAGCTCACTCACTCACTCAACCCCCCTTTCTTGCCCTCCCCTGCTTCCAGAGGGATGGGGAGGAGAATCAAAGGAATGCAACTCCCACAGGTTGAGATAAGAACAGTTTAGTAACTAAAGTATAACACAAATCACTACTGCTACCACCAATAATAAGAATGATAAAGGAAATAACAAGAGAAAAGAATACAGCATCTCAGCAACCACCGACAGATAACTCACGACACCCCAACCCAACTGAGCACCGACCGAATACCTCCTCCAACCCCCCAGAGCACTAGCCCTTCTGGGTAACTCTCAGTTACATCCTGGGCATGACGTGCTATGGTATGGAATACCTCTTTGGTCAGTTTGAGTCAGGAGTCCTGTCCCTGCTTCCAGGTATTCCATACCACAGCATGTCATGCCCAGTATATAAACAGGGGAATTACCCAGAAGGGGAGATCACTGCTCAGGTCAGNAACCCCCCAGTAGCCCTTCTGGGTAACTCTCAGTTACATCCTGGGCATGACGTGCTATGGTATGGAATACCTCTTTGGTCAGTTTGAGTCAGGAGTCCTGTCCCTGCTTCCAGGTATTCCATACCACAGCATGTCATGCCCAGTATATAAACAGGGGAATTACCCAGAAGGGGAGATCACTGCTCAGGTCAGGCTGGGTATCAGTCAGTGGGTGGTGAGTGGTTGTATTCTCTTCCCTTGTTATTTCCCTTATCATTATTATTACTGATGGTAGCAGCAGTGATTTGTGTTATACCTTAGTTACTGAACTGTTCTTATCTCAACCCATGGGGCATTCTTTCACTTCTCCTCCCCAACCCTCCAGGAGTGGAGGGATGAAGAGGGGGGAGTGAGTGAGCAGCTGTTTGGTTCTGGGTTGCCAGCTGGGCTTAAACCACATTATCTTATTTTTATCTCACAGCCTGAAGAAACTTTTTCTCCTAATATTGTTGCTCATTTTTTCCACCAGAGCATAAATGACATTTTCTTCACCTGTTTGATTGACAGTTCTATCTACTCTAAGACACATAGAAGTTTGATTCATGGAACAAATATGTATGTTGATATTAGCTGTGTAGAAGTGTAAATCACAAATGATTATGAGGAAAGAATACAAAAGCACTTTCAAAGTTCTGGTGCAAACTTTTAACAACTGCTAACAAAGGAAACAAATAAAAAAACCATGCAAACATTCCATGTCAAACACTCCAATACCTGGCTTCAAATCTAATGTACTGCACATCAAAGCATTTTATTTACACAAAGCATAAGTGATGATAGAAGAGTAGCCTGCATTACCTGCCATGTGACATGCCAGTCTCAGTAAATATACTTACTTATAAAAGGCATTGTACTCACGTTTGAAGACCAAGTTTAAAGTAATCATTCTTGCACGGATTGTTTCACTTAAAATATTTGCATTTTCTTGTGCAAATTTGCAGTATTACCTGCACAAGTTCAGCAGCTACATTCAGCCTCAGATGTAGAGGTAATTCCTGAAGGGCCTGGGCCAAAGACTGGCAGTCAACAGAAAGTGCCGATAACTGAAATATAATTCAACACATAGTATGGCTGTATTGAAATAAAAATGAACTAATAATGACTTAAATCATAGTTTTAAATGACAGATATAGAAGCAGTTTGGCTAAATTACCATATAAACAGCTACAATGAAAATAATCACTTAAAAGTTTGGAAACAAGGTGTATATGGAACGCTCTTTGGGCAATGCCTTCAAAATCCGAAGCAGGAAACAGCTCTGCAAGTTGAAGTATTGTGTGCAGTTCTGGTGTCCTCAACATAAAAAGGGACATGGAGCTGCTGGAACAAGTCCAGAGGAGGGCCACGAAGATGATTGGGGGACTGGAGCATCTCCCATATGAAGACAGGCTGAGAGAGTTGGGGCTGTTCAGCCTTGGGAAGAGAAGGCTGCATGGAGACCTCATAGCAGCCTCCAATATTTGAAGGCGGCCTACAAGGATGCTGGGGAACGACTCTTCATTAGGGACTGTAGTGACAGGACAAGGGGTAACGGGTTCAAACTTAAACAGGAGAGGTTTAGACTGGATATAAGGAAGAAGTTCTTTACTGTAAGGGTGCTGAGGCACTGGAACGGGTTGCCCAAAGAAGCGGTAAATGCTCTATCCCTCACAGTTTTCAAGGTCCTTTCCAACCCTAACTGTTCTATGATTCTATGACAATGATATAGGAGGCTTTTCCAGCTGAAACTTCTTTTAAACTGTGAAGCTTGCTATACAATGGGAATTGCCATTCTTTAATGAGTTGCTACTATTTTCTAAGCAATCAAACCATGTTGCTTGTATGCAGCCTAAACAAAATGGCCCTTTTTGTTTGTTTTGTTTTTTTCCCCATCTTTTAAAATGTTTCAATGCTTGAAAAAGCAACCAACTATAAGTACATAATGCTTCTAAAATGGTATTTGACACAGATACTCTAATTCTGCCTAGTTTCGTGAAAGGTGGAAACGCTACTTACTAACATGACAGGTACTGAAGTTACTTGTTCTCTAGGCCCTTTTCTTTTTGGGCTGTAAATTATTAAAAACAAACTTCCAGAAAACAGACCAGCAATATTTGAGGCTTTTAAAGGAAGCCTTGGACTTTGATAGACTTAAATAGATTTCAAGCTCACATATAACAGAACATTCTGAGCATGTTAACCATTAATGAAAAAGATAATTTAATACCCATTACATGTTTTAAAATCTGAAAACAAAATGCTCGAGTCCATACTCTCATTTCCATGGAAGCAGAGAAGCTGCTACTAAATCTAAAGAGAGAAAAAACTGTCTCTCTATAAAGTATAGACTAACACAGATATTCAGACTTCCAAATACTCATAAATTAGTAGAGAGTGTTTTGTGCCATATCCTAAGAGATTTGTCAAAGGAATTCACACTATTCCTTCCCAAAGCCAGTCAACAGGATGGCTTCTGACACCTGTATGCACAGCAAGAAGGAACAAAGACACAGTATGTTCTCATAGCATATTTACAAAGCTAAAAAATGACACAATGCAGTTGGTTTAACATTTCTTGTATGCAAATTCTGGTTCTGGTAT
Organism: Agapornis roseicollis; assembly: GCA_002631895.1. Classification (NCBI taxonomy): domain Eukaryota; kingdom Metazoa; phylum Chordata; class Aves; order Psittaciformes; family Psittacidae; genus Agapornis; species Agapornis roseicollis. Next base: position 165,583 of record NDXB01014091.1, read on the forward strand.
CCAGTAATGGAGTACAAGGTCTCTAGTACAAGTAACCTCAAAAACTCTTTAACAAGCAATTCTTGTTGCCCAGCAATGACCATGAATTTCAGGAAAAATCACCTTCTTTTGAAAGATACTGAAGACCAAATATGGTTTCTACATATTTGCAAAGGACAAGGATACTGTATGAATCCAGTAACATAAAAAAGTGTAAATAGTCAAGTATCATTGAATAACATTTAAGTCCATTTGGAAAGAGCTAGGTATACTTGCCAAAAGATTAATGTGAATGAACATTGCGAGTGAAGGTGAAAATGGAGACACAGGGAAGAGAAGGAAAGGCTGAGGATGAAGGTAAAGAGGAATTCTGAGAATTAATATAATGGAAGAAGAAATTCAATATCCAATTCACTAGAAGTGGTGCTTCAATAAAAACAAAACAAACAAACAAGAAATAAAGCTCAAAGGGATAAAAGCAGCATTTAATTATAAATGCTTCATGGCACATGTAATTACTTGTTCAAAGAAACAAGCAGAGGCATATTTTGTTGCTGTAACTTTCATTTTCTACTCAAAAATAAAAAATTACTATTACCTGATCCAGTTTTCATGAAAAAGAAAGATGGGGCAGAAACAAAAGCAGGAGAAGAAGCTGATGACCAGAGACAATGTGAAAAAATAGTTAGTGTTATGAAATCATTTGTGCCAGGATTCTGATCTAACATAAGGAATCAAATGAAGGGTAATTGTGATTAGTGCAGTAAACTATTTCAAACTGGTGCAAGAACAGTGAAAGACAGGAAACAGTTTGAAACAATTTGGATGGGGCATGATGAGTAACATTAATTTGGTAGGGACAGAGCCAAAAGAATGCGCCCACCATAGCACACTTCACAATGAGCCAGAGTGAGAACAGCTCCAGAACTGTGCAGTCCCATTAGTGGCAGCCAGAAGAACATTTTGAAAACCATGAGCAATGTGCAACTTCACTCTGCTCACAATGGCATTAGCCATTCATTAATGAATGTATGACTTCAAAACACCTAAATGCTCTAATGCAAAGCCTATGAGGAAATTATGAAGAAATTAATATTCTGGACACTGACATCCTGCATAGGAGGAGCAGGAAGAACTGAGAAGAAAAAAAAAACAACCCACGGTCATTGAAAGACTTCATCCCACTGAACAAACATATGATGGTTTAAAAAACTGTGCTTGGATTTATTTCTTGATTTTAATTTGACTTTGTGACTTTAATGTACTTTTGAATGTCACTTCCCAGGCAATAATTATTGTTAATATTTTAGGAAATAAATAGGAAACACTCAAGCACAGTTTTGCAGCAATTTCAAGAGAAGCTTGGAAGACAAAAGCATTTATCTTGCAATAATTTAGGTGACTTACATGAGGAAGGCAGCTGAAGAAATTAAGACACTTCCTAGTATCCTGATACAGAAAACAAATGGCTCTCTTGTTTTGTCCCTTTTTATTCCAGCATAAATAATCCTCATCCAAATAATCTAAAATCTAGTTGGACCCATAGTAATTTTGGAGATTAAGTTGCAACCAGAGGATATGAACTGTTAATTTGAAAGACCTAGAAGAAGCTTCATAATCAAATTTTACTATATCCATAGGTAAGTTTTCTAAACCATTTTCTCTTTAATATGGCTGAAAAAGGCAGGCTGACTTGATACATCAGTAAAGCAAAGTGAGTTTCTTATTCTCCTTTCACTGTATGGATTTGCTTCTTTTCCTCCAACGTTACTCAAAAACCTTGCCTGCTGCTTTGATTAGTCTTCAATAGGAAATAAATAAATAAATAAGGACAAGACCCAAGAGCCTCCAGCATCAGAGACAAATTAATAAAAATATACAGATTAAAGAGCGCTATTACTGTATTCAATTATTGGTTGCTGAAAGCACAACTGCCTAGGTATTCTGTGCCAGGCGCCTATCCATAAAAGCTCATTAGAATGATAATTCTGTTACCTGCTTATGGCACATGCTTTCTCTATCCCATTCCTTCTCATCAGCAAATCGGAACTGTGAAAGGCAATCTCCTACAGAAAATAAATAAAACACACATTTATTTTTTTTTTAATAACAAAGTCTCTCCAAAGTTCCAAACCTTACAGAAATAAATTCAATCAATGCCTCATCTTCAACGAATTGGCATATGATTTTTAAGCTGCATGCATTCACAATATTAAGCTTCTTTAAGCCAAAGTTCTATGAAAAGTTCTTTTCAACTCTTATTTGCAAAATAGTACTGAAAGGTGCAACAAGTTTAAAACTGAATGAGGATATGCTAGATGTCATGTCAACAAGCAAGATTTTCATTGAAAAGTCCAATCTGGCAACATATTAGGAACATGTACAGTATTCACAGAGTACATGTTTTAAGAACACCTTTGAAAGTGCTGTAGACAGATATTCACTTATCAACATGCAGATCTCTTAAAATTGATAAAAAATGTCCTAAAAATCAGTTTGTACACACCAAGTAAAGACTTCTTGTTGTCTGATAGCTGAATTCTCCAGACCCTCTCTTCCTTGAGCTTGTCCCTACTCAGACATGTCATCAAAAAAAAGGCGCTGAACACTGAACTCCAGCTCATATGCACAAGGGACTGAATTAAAAGACACCTTAGATAGGCTAGTTAAGATACACATATAATCTTAGTTACAGGATCTCCTAACCTCTTACCACATTCCTCCAAGACACTAGGAACTTCCTTTTACTATAGAGGAGCTTGGGTTATTATTTTGGTTTAGATGCAATATTTCTATTGCAGTACCATGACAGGTTGCAAAAGACAGTCCTATAAATTTATTCACTGAATAAAAAAAGGGACAAAACTTCTAGGAACTCAGAAAAAAGACAGTAAGGTCTGTGACAGAGGAAACATGAAAGATTAGTGTTGTAAGGTAATGGTTAAAGATTGAGAGCAACAGAAAGCAAAGATGGTGCTGATGCAGAGTATGGGATATATACCTTCCTAGACTATGCAGTTTAAGAACGAACAGGTGTTTCAGGAGTACTATTGGAAAAACAAAACAAAAATAACAACAAACAAAACCCCTGCTGAATTATTGCTTGAAGGAGATGAAATTTTATCCCAAGAATTGCAGCTCAGCTATGAGTCAGTAGGATTTAGCCCAGCAGTTAGTTGAGAAACAACAGTTCATTTTTGACCAAGTTCTAACAGAGAATGAATGTGCTAGAGGAAGTTTTCAAAGACATTAGCAACAATTGAGCATCTAACTTCCATTTGGCTCTCAACATCGAATTGCCATTCATAACTTCAGCAATTCCTGAATCATGGCCCTTAATCCTGCATACTGAATCTGAACACGTAATATGCTGTCCTCAAAATTGGCTTCTTTTCCACTGTTTGCCTGTCCCAAAACTTAACCAGAATTCAGCCTTTCAACAATGGTACTCAATAGTGCAACCATCAGCCAGCTTCTGTTTTGCAAACAGAATGAATAAGCAGCAAAAAGGCATAGAGATTTCCATATTTCTTTGCCAAACAATAAAAGAAGGGAAACAAACTATCCCCCAGCTGGCATGTAAAATTTATTGTTCACAGCTTTTTCTCTACCTGAAGTGCTTTTCTAATTTATTGCATTTTATGTATGCTCATGAGGTACGCAGTGTACTTGTATTCTAAACACAATGTGTACCTGGCATGTCCATCACTGTCATCTTAAAAACCATTCCAGCAAAAGTTCTCAGTTGAGTATTTATATAGACATTTATGACCATTACCATGTCCAGCTTGAATCTGCATCTCCCTGTCTTCATTAGGTTTATCCAATACTGGCCACCATTAATGGATTGACATACAACCCTGCCTGGTCAGTGAGGCTTTGGTTTACATTCAATGCATACAGGTACTACTATTTTGAAAATAACCAGTATCAAACAGTACAAGAGCAAATAATTAATCACTGAAATTAACAATTAGATATCCAAGAAGACACCTAATTTTACAAATATTTAGTTCATATAATTCACAAACACCATGTTCCATGATGGCTAGGTATGCTCAGCAGTACAGAAAAATAAGATCCTGTCTTTATGTATCTATCTGAAGATGTAAAGACTTAACTTGAGCACTCACAGTTGACTCATTGCTGACAAAAGTGCCTCCCTCTTCATTGTACACAGCACAAGAAGAAATAAATCCCTCTGTTTTAGAACATCTAGAATACTGCTAACAAGTAATAACTAATGCTGAAAATTAAAGAAATTCATTCTTCAGTCTCATGACTTTAAAATGGGTATGAAAATGTGCAAATTAATTTCTATTTTAACAGCTCATATCTTAAAGGCTCAATTTAGATACATATACAAAGAAGTTTTATTGAAAAATAATTAAACCAAGTGATCCTCAAAGTCTTCATACTATCAGAAGAAAGGCAGAAGTATTTTCTTCTGATATCCCCAAGACTCCTTCAGTTCTTTCTCATGCTGAGTCACAGGGGAAATAAAGTTTCCTCTGTTCTTACAAAGGAGTAAAACTTAACTGAAGAATTAGTCAAATGTTCTCAGTATCTGAGAATGACTAGATCTAAAGCAACTAAACAAACTTCATCAGGAAAATCCACTGGGTTCAAGAACTGGTTTATGAATCTCCACACTCAAAAAGTTGGCAATAACAGATCCTCAATTTGATAGTGTATTGCTGAATTAAAGGGTATTACTTAAATGTAGTTTAACTGGGCTCTTTAAGTAAATTAACAAAGCATGCCTTTCAAATGGTAAAGCAATGACTACAATTCACAGTAGCACATTTAATGCAAATTAGGTTAATGAGAATGTTGGTCTAACCAATTATCTTTTCACAAATTTCTCTACCCTGAAAATAACTTCCCTTTATGCCATGAATACTAATCACATTTTACAGTGACTACAGTTCCTTCCAACATAAGAAAATACTGTGAATAGGTTTTGTTACTTATAAATATCGCTTGGCCTTCAAATACAGAGCAGCTAAAAATAATGCATTTAAGTAAACTTCACACATCATCTTCAGTAACATTCATAGTAGGCCTTAATATTGTTTATTGTGTAAAATGTAACTTCATTATGAAGGAACAGCAGATCTAAACCACAATGCTTTCCTAGCATTTCAATTTATTTTAAAGCTCAATTGATTTAAACAGAACACATATTATAGTCTCAGTAGCAGAATTATCTCTTCATTTAAATATTCACTAAATAGCAGAATCAAACAAATCTTACCTGTAATTTAATAAAACCTTCTAATCTGTGAAATTATGAGTCTAACAATTGAAAATTTTTAAGAAAAAGTGATTTCAGTAGAAAAACTTACATATCAGTGGAATCATTTTGTTCATCATAACTCTCTCATTCATTAAAACAGAAGACATAAAACATTACTGGAGACAGACAAGAAATATTCTGCATTCAGAAATTTTTCAAATTGGAGGGAGGGATCAATGTAACAGGATTGTTCTAAGACTACTGTAATTTTTAAAGAAGCACTGCAAGGGCAAATATAAGACTCAAAATCAATTTTTTTCAATCAGAATTTAAATTCTCCTAAATAAGCACCAATGATTTTGATAAATTTATTTGCGGTTTTCCAGCCTTTAGTCACCTCTCATTAATTATATGTTGGGAATTCAATCCTCTGTCTTCAAATGCGTTTAGTCAGCTAAACAAAATGCAGCAAATTTAAAACAGCATCGTGCAGCTGAACCAAATAAACCACAACAGAAAACTACAACTTTGCTACATTTGGGAAATTAATAACAAGACATAAAATATCCCAAAAAGCACCCTCTACCACACTAGCCAAAGTTCTTCCGGAGCTAGTAAATTGATAATATCCTCTCAAAGTCCATCTTCAGAATAGATTTTAAGCAACTTTGCCATTTTAACTTGCAACAGATCCTTTTTTCTCTATACTGATCCCCAATTCATCAATAATGGTATAATATCAAAATAAGCTACCTGCTGCTCCACCAGTCTTCTTCATGGGTTGCAATAATGCAGGAGGAAGTAGATGTTATTTTAAGGTGAAAAAAAGAGAACCAGATCATCCACTCTAACACTTTTCTGCAGGAAAAAAAAATGAATTGCAGAATTTAAGCATGAATGAAGCTTAAAATCTGATCCAACATCAAAGATTCATAAAAGATTGATCAACTTCTCTTGAGAAACTGGAGGAAGATAAGCAGCATATTCTTTCCCTTTTAATAGTGCAAAACTTCAGGCAGAAGGTTGAAGAGAGAAATCTATAGATATAAGAAAAGGTGGGCAACTACTACTAAGTCATGAATTTTGAGCTAATTTATAAGCACAAAAACTAAAGCTTACCAGTCTTTGGGATTAATTAGGTATGAGTGAATCTTTCTCAAGCTAGAAGAAAAAGCATGAAGAAGAACTCTCATCCATCCATCCATCCATCCATCCATCCACCCACCTATCCATCCATCCATCCATCCATCCATGCTGTGGTCTGCTCTAACTAGAAGAGTTTAAAAACAGCACACAAAGAGCAAGAACCACAGACAGGCAATTTGGAGCATCATCAGAATGAAAAGACTTCTTACTTCTTACACAGTGTTTCTACACAGTGCAATTTTCATATATATATTATACAAATATTTATATTTTTTATGGGTGTATATATATATAAAAATTGTCTATCTAAAATTAATCCTCATTTTATATAAAAATCTCTTTGGATAAATACTACTGAAGACTTCCTTTTATAGGACACCTAATGGCTTTTCCTATTTTTCTCCAACAATAGGAGACTTACATATATACAAATTTATAATATTCTTCCAACACGATGAATGTATGTTCTGCAAAAGTTTTATATGAGAAATTTTATACACATCATAAACAGATAATCATCCAGGTATGATAATTTTCCCACAGTGAGGTAGAATACAATACTGAAAACAGACTTCTCAAAGACACATAGCTTCCAAAGTCTGTTCATGGAACTTCTAATAACATCACTAATTTTCTATTTCTGCTTTTTAATTTCTCCAGTAGACTACACATTGTAACTATCATCATTTACTGTAACTAAGGCTCCAGTGTGCTACTTATGCATAGAGTAATAGCAATTTTTAGAATGTGAGAATACAAAAACAATAGATAAATACCCTGTAAGAACTCAACATTCGTTAGATTTCTTCAGATGCTATTAAGATCCATAATCATACAATCATAGAAGCACAGAATAGTTAGGGTTGGAAAGGACCTTAAGTTCATGAACTTCCAACCCCCCTGCCATAAGCAGGGACACCCCACACTAAACCATGTCACACAAGGCTTCATCCAACTTGGCCTTAAACACTGCCAGGGATGGAGCACTCACAACCTCCCTGGCCAACCCATTCCAGCATCTCACCAACCCTCACAGGAAAGAATTTCTTCCTTAGATCCAATCTAAACCTCTCCTGTTTAAGTTTGAACCCGTTACTCCTTGTCCTGTCACTACAGTCCCTAATGAAGAGTCACTCCCCAGGACCCCTATAGGCCCCCTTCAGATACTGGGAGGCTGCTATGAGGTCTCCACTCAGCCTTCTCTTCCCCAGGCTGAACAGCCCTAACTTTCTCAGTCTTTGTATGGGAGATGCTCCAGTCCCCTGATCAACTTTGTGGCCCTCCTCTGGACTTGTTCCAACAGTTCCATGTCCTTTTTATGTTGAGGACACCAGAACTGCACAAAATATTCCAGGTGAGGTCTCACGAGAGCAGAGTAGAGGGGCAGGATCACCTCCTTTGACCTGCTGGTCACGCTTCTTTTGATGCAGCCCAGGATACGATTGACTTTCTGGGCTGCAAGTGCACATTGTCGGCTCATGTTCATGTTCTCATTGACCACCACCCCCAAGTCCTTCTCCGCAGGGCTGCTCTGAATCTCCTCTTTGTCCAACCTGTAACTGTGCCTGGGATTGCTCCGACCTAGGTGTAGGACCTTGCTTTCTGCTGGAAAAACAGGAAGGAAAAGCAGGTGATCTACAAATTTATTTTTAACCTGTAGCTGCAAATTCCTTAAAGACAATGCACATTTTACATCTGCTGGGTGTATAAGCAGACAGACAACATTGACATATGGGAAATGTATAAACAGCATCAGACTCTCTCTGCTTTCTAATTAACTTTTCCACATTTTCTTAAATGTATCACTATTTTTCATACATATTTTTTATTAAATATTTAATGATTATAGCTTGTACAATGTTACAAAAAATCCTCCAAATATTAAAAAAAAAAAAAAAAATTTAAAAAAAAAAAAAACTTGAGAGCACAATGGAGAACAGGCTGGCTGCGTAGTTGTGTTCTGCACTGACAGTGCTGGCTGAGAAACAGAACGACGTACTCGCTGAGGAGGTGGATTTTGTGTAGATTTCTCCATCTGATTGCAAATCCAATTCCCACTTTCACTACAAAAGAACTGAGAATTGTTTCATGACAGTACTTTACTCATCCATTTGTCAGATACATGACNTATATTTAAAATTTATCCTAATGTGGTTATTCATAAGTACCAATCCCATCATCTCCATCTTTCTCTTTTTTGTTGAATAAACAATAAAATGATATGCAAGTGTGAAGTTACTGATTTCCCCATAGGTTAAGCTTCAACCTTTCATTAAGTTTAAGGTAGTCACCTTAAATATTTATATTTTTTTTCTGATGCTTCATGACATTTCTCAGTGTCATTTTTTCCAGGTCACTAATTTACAACATACTTGCTGATTTTTTAAATGTCACTGCAACCAGCCTGCTAGATTAGACAAAGTATAAAAATCCACTGAGCTCACTGTGTTTTGATCAACACCATTCAAGAGAAAGGCTGAAAAAAAAAAATCAAAGATTGCTGCATAACTTAATGAATAAATACTGAGGACCAAAGACTCCTTTTTATTGCGTAGCATCCATATGACATAGCAGAAGGTGAAATTTGTGATTCTCCTTGTTATACACCCATCCAAAAAAATTCTACATAAAAAAAAACAAAAAACTAACCACAAAACATTATTTTAGAGCACGTGAAGAAACTTAAGAAATACTTTGTTTTACGCAGTTTTCTGTCTGTATTTCAATAATAGCCACTAACTTGACACAATTAAAGAAAAAAGTCTTTCTGTAGCTCTTACATGCCACATACACACACAAGAAAACTTCCCTTTCTCCCACCCCCTTCCCTCCAATTTTCATAGCAGACAAGTCATGACAGTTTACAGTAGTTTTGACAGTTGTCTTTTGAAGCTTCCATTTTAAGCATTTAAAGCCAGTCTTAATTTAAATGCTGGTACACACATGATTTGACAGCCTTTGCACTATTAGAATTTTATAGCCCCAAAAAACCCACCTAATTTTTTTTTAGTGTTACATTTTCATTCCTTACTCTGTATTGATAGAACACTCACAGCAAAAAATGAAGTTATGTAATCAATAAAGGTGGGGTTTTTTTATCCTGTTGTATTTTTAATATTATCACATCCAAATTAGTACCATTCTTCCCTAAAGCAGAATTCACTATTCATGCAAGCAGTACAGTATGCCGTGTCCATGAGACGATCTTTCAGAAGTATTCATAAATTATAAATAAAGGTGCAGGCCTAAAGATTTTCAAGTGGTTTGATACAGTGAGTACAAGGCTTGGCTTTCTTGTATTTCTGAAGGGTTCTTGAAGATCTGACAAGTCGTACTACTAACACAGGCTTCTAAGATTTTTTGTTTGTTTAATGTAGTGACACAGAAGAAGTACCTTCAGAAAAAAGACAGGATTATCTTCTGATATGTTTAATAAAATGACAAGGATTATAATTAGCGAAGAGTAAATCTAGTAAAGCTCTAATTTTATAAGCATGCAAAAGTATTTCTTTGCATATGCAAGTTACTCATAAATCTCCAAAGATAGTAGTGTAATGGCTTATCAGTGAGTCTGAACATCAACTTAAATGTTAACAACAGATTGGTAAGCATTCATTTCAGATCAAAAATAGAAGCAAGTATATTCATTTTACCAAAGGCACAAAAAGCCACTATTCTTGCCCAACTTATATTTGTAAGAAAAATAATCAATGAGCTGGAAGCTCATGATAATTTTTCAAGAAATGTACTTCCTAAAAGGTTACAGTATCTAAAGTAGAGTTCTCTCATTGCTACAGATTTATTGGTCAATGCAAAGTTTCAAAACTTGTATTAACAGAAATTATAAAAGGAGAAAAAAACCCACTTAGTATCTACAGTTCTTTGGGTCATGTGAAAAAGCAATTTGTAGCTGCATACAAGCTTCTGCTAATCTTTTGTATCAGGTGCCTTGACAGTTTTTCTAACAAATTTATTGTAAGTAAATCAAGCTCAGGTTAGCTAAAGTGAAAAGACCAGTATCTCCTGTGTTGACCCCATGCTTGCTCCTTTGTGCTGAACACACTACAACATTCCATATTCTATAGCTTACAATACCTCTTGGCAACACATCCTGCAGCCTTTTTAACACAAGTTTTTCTTGCATGGTAGTGATGAGAATTACAGCTCTTCCACAAACTAAATTCTATGAAGAGATCACAGAAAATGAAGAATTACGGTTTTCTGGATGACAAACACCATCTGGACAATGTATTTACCACTGATATACAAGTGTTTTCCAGGTTTGAATAATGCAAAAGTATTGATCTTTATTTAATTACCTTCTGAATTCAAATAGAAGTGAAATGTGCACTCTAGTGTTCATTTTTAAATATTAATTTTGAGAATTTATTTTCTATCACAATATTGACATACTAGTAAATAGTATAATACCAATATCAAAGTTCAGGTTTTAGATATTGAAGACAGTGACATTGGTAAAAATAAAAAGGCTAAAATGAAAAATCATCTATAACATGTCCATTCACTAGACATATTTACTTTCTGTTGTTTACTTGTAGATTTTCTATGATCTTGCTGTCTACAGTCAAAAAAAAACAAAAAAAAAAAGGCTCACACAAGTTTGCCCCAGAGAGACATTACTTCATAGTATATTTTAATGTTGTGCTAAAGCCTTCCCAGCCTTTTCATTCATTCATCACCCTGTTTTCCTATCTCTGCTTATTAGGTTTATTTAGCTTTTTACCTTCTTTGAAACAATTCTTCAAATTTCTGACCATGATTATAGTATTCTAAGTCCCTGTAGCCTTCTTAGAACATAATATGCAGGTGCTAATCAGTGATTTATTTATTTATTTATTTATTTATTTGTATATTCAGGCAGAATTTTTCTGAGCAACTCAAACTGTCTGATTCTTAGTCTACTGAAAGTTTATTTTAAAAGCAGCATCAGAGACACTGAGATTTGTACCAAGTTGTTAGATTATCATTTCTTTCTTCCATAAAATAACCAACTTCCCTTCTATAACTACTCTCTGGCAATCACATAGGGATGAGTTTCACAACACACTTTCCCACTTAAACCAGAACACCGTGAAAACATGCTTAGAACAAGTAAAAGATTCTTGAGTTAACAATTATAAATCTTAGCCATTTATACGTGAAAAGGAAAAATAATAGTCTTCATAGCATAAGAGAAAAAAAAAGCATCCACCAAGATGCTGCCCTGTATATGAAAAATGGATGACGTCCAAATACACAATCAAGGGGGTTTTCAACAGCTCTTCTAGTTTTGGTCAGCACTTTGTCTTTTTTTTTTTTTTTTTATTAGTTTTTGTAAAAGTAACTTTCTTTTTGGTTTTAAGTTTCAGAGACTTAAAAAATAATCA